>JAUZNI010421787.1:0-10759 GCA_034780235.1 Concholepas concholepas | reverse complement strand
GAGAGAGAGAGAGAGAGAGAGAGAGAGAGAGAGAGAGAGAGAGAGAGGAGAGAGAGAGAGAGAGAGAGAGAGAGAGACAGACAGACAGAGAGAGAGAGAGAGACAGAGAGAGACAGAGACAGAGAGAGAGAGCAGCAGCAGCAGACCATTACTTTTACTATCTTAATGTTTTAGCTTTGAAGGTTATCTCACCTCATTGGTGTCCTTTAGCTTGAACTTGCGAATAACGCTGCTGCGGGCAAATTTGCATCTGTTGAAGTACATGCTCCACGAGCAGCCAAACGAGAAGGAAGCACCACGCCGAATCAGATCAACACCTTGGCAAGCACACGTTTTGCTGAAAAAACAAAAGCTGATGTTGTTTTCAAGAGGTAAAAGTTATACAGCTGGTTTCAAAGGTTAAAAAAAAAAGTACCGTAACATTAAAATAGAAAGCAAAAAAACCAAAACTTTGCACTCACAACAATGAAATGTTGTTTTTCTGATATTCGTTGTATGAAATGTACTAAACAACCAAGAAAAAAGACGGGCCTACAAGTTTGTAGAATTCGAGTTTCTTATAAAGCAAATGTTAATAATGCCACCAACAAAGATAACCTGGCATGGTCTATGTAAGCATTACTTTACACAACAACAAACACTTCAGCTCTTCTTCATATGAGACTGAATTCTTGATATGAGATAAAATTCTGCTTTAAATCAGCATACAAAATACAAAGAATCCTAGAAAATTTGTATTCGTAAAAAAAAAATATCCAACAGAAACATATGCCCTCTCTTCCCCCTCCACACGCAAACACAAACATACAAATTTTTACAAACATACAAATTTTTACAAGTAAAAATTTTGCAGTACTATAGTATCTCTATCACATGTACATAAATTTGCACACATAAACACTTATGCGCAAGGACACAATTACACATAAGTAAATTCACAAGAAAAAAAACACAACACACAGTACACACACAGAGTGTCACACACAGAGAGTCACACAGAGTCACACACACAGAGAGAGTCACACAGAGAGTCACACACACACACACAGAGTCTCACACACACACACATTCATTCACACAACTTCTAAGTGCTGACCTCTCGTTGGTACCACATCGCCGATCTGTTTCAAAGCCAAACTTGGTCAGTGTGGACACGAGGTAGCTGTACAGGGAATCTGCCTGAGAACTGGCCACCCCTTCCCAGGCCACGATGACTATCACAATGTACGCTGCGTCGCAGAAATGACCGGGACGTTTCCGAGCCACACACAGATACTTCTCCTCTGGGCCTGATCGACGAATAATCTGCCAAAAGAAATTTTTTAAACAACATGTAGCAAGGTTAGGAAACAAGAGCTTAAAATGGGCTCATTCGCATCAAGTGTATGAACCTATATTGTATTCAGACACATACATGCAAACAGACTAACATATAAATCAGATTTTGTCAAAGATGCATGAAAAACCTATCAATGAACAAATAGACAAAACACTCGTACCATCACTATGATCAGTACATAGAAAACAATGCATGCATATGTACATGTACATTCTTACCCATTTGGCAATAGGACACCCTTCTTGAGTACGGCCTTCTTTTCCTGTGTAGTGGACTTTTTCCAGGCGAATTGCTTTACCACTCAGCCCTGACCTGAAAAAAAAGCAACAATGTCCCACTGTAAGAACTATGAAAAAAAATATTTCAAGGTTTGAACTTTTGACACACCATAGAGGTAGATGCTGTTGATAAGGCTGCCCATTGTTGCGTACAATTATGCCTCTGGAATTGATTAAACTGACTAGGTACTGTGTACATGTATACTATTGTATGAGCGTGGTTCTTGTTTCAACTAAAATGGAACTGAACATCCAATAACCACAACATGCCTTAGCACCAAAAATACAGAAAAAAAGGATACCACGATAAATAGGAATGTAGTATAATTATCAACTCCTGATAAAAACTTAAAAGTATCAAAGCCAAATGAGTAAATCTCATTACCCTCAACTAAGAAAAAATAAAAAGAAAGATAAATCTGTCTCACCTAGCATACATGTCAGATAAAACTGAAAAAAATTCAGATTTGGTATTTAAAGTTTGACATTTTCTGAGTTCAAAACATTTCATTTTATTACCTTTCTTCCATCATCCGTCGTAGACTTGTCATATCTTTGGCTACACCCAGCTGAGAGTAGAATGGCCCTTCCATACTCTCATTGAACTCATCTGAATAAATCCAAATTTATACAATCATGAATATAAAAATGCATGAAAACAAAGTCAGGACAGTTCAATGACACAAGATGACCAATCTATGATAAAGCCAAGATCTGTAACTATAAAAATTTTGGATTTATAACATTAACAGTAAGTTGAGTAGTACAAAACATCAACAAGAATGAGATGCTAATCTCAAAATGAAAAAAATTCAAAGCACAGGCTAAAGACATTTGAAACATAGCCATCATTTTCTTCCGTTGAGGAAGTTAGGTTTTCAACATCACTTAGATCAGGACTGTACAAGGGAGACAGCTGACAAAACCAAATGACAGTATTCTTTTGCCCCTGGTGACTTTATGCTTATTTCAAGGTTACCTCTTTTGTTTATTACTAAAGCTGGTTTTTCAGCAAATGCTCTCACTAGTCTTACTACTAGTCCCAATCCCACCCATTTGACTGTTAAAGTGTAGCTTACTGTTGTGCAGCAGGTAGCAAGAAACACAGGTGTAGTGTAAATGCAAAGGCAGGAACAATCATCATATGGTCTTCTCACAGGTGCACACACAGAGGTACACCTACCTGCTCTCTCCCCAACTACTGCCCTTTCATCTTTCTCCCACTTACTTTTTTCTCTCCCCCCCCCCCCCCAACATACACACACATACACACACAGAACATCAAACAAACATGTGATGTATACAGTATAGACTTGCATGTGTATGCACATGCATACAAATTATGTGTATGCACACAAGTCAAAGGGAGAAACATTTAAACCAAAAAAAAAGCTCCTTCCCCTAAAAATATACACACACATATACCCACAAATCATGCATGCACACACACACACACACACACTTACAGTTTGGTCCCAGACAGTTGCACTTTGGCACGGGCTCAATCCGGTTAGTTCGCAAGCGATCCTGCAGCTCTTCTTCTGGTGACATGTGGGCAAAACTGGGCTCCAGCTTCGGCTCCACTGATGATGGCGCACGAGCAGCTCTAGCACCCAGATTGGGCAAAGCCTTCTTCAAGTCTGGCAGTGATCCATTCTTCACCATTCCATTGCCAGCCTTTGTTTTCTTGGCGGCAGATGGTGCATGCGTTTTTCCAAACCTGTCTGCTTTAATGCCAACATGTCTGCTTTTGATCAGCGGTTTTCCATACACCCCATTCTCTCTCTTCAAGGCCTGAGACTCTAAGGGCGATCTTGCATTCCATCCATTGATCATTTTTGGAGTTTTCTCTTCTGGTATCCATATTCCTCCACCTGCAGACTGATCCTGAGGTGGCCATTTCCCATTCTTATAATTACCTCTGAACAGCTGTTTGTCTGTATCCACATCTGATAAATCCCATGCTGGTGTTTTATTATAGACAGGTGGAGGACCTTTCAATGAGTTTGTGTTGTTCATGTGAGGGGGAGCAGGTCCACATTTTACACCATTGCCTTGATGCAGTCCTGTAACAGGTGTTTTTAAGTTATTTTGTGTCAATGGTCTTGCTGTCCCAAAGTTGTTGACCTGTTTTGCTTGACTGCCATTTGCTTTATCAGAAATCATGCTGCTACCATGTGCTGCCTTTCCGTGAGCCATATAATTGTTATGTAATAGCTGTTGCTCTGGGGTAAGGTTACAAGGCATTACAGGCATATGCAAAGAGGAATCTGTGTGGTTTCCCATTGCCAGTTTTAAATCCAACCTTGCCGTTTCCTCTGAAGGTGATAGATGTTTCGTGCTTTTGAGTGTCCTGCCCTGTCTGGGGTTAATCAACGGGTTGTGTGCAACTGTTCCTTGATGGATGACATTTTTGTCGCTGGCTTGAAACTGGTACAGCAGCTCTGGTGGGCATGGTCCAGTGTTCTCCATATCCTGCGAGCTGAAGTTTACACACTTGCCAGGCATGGGTCTGACATCACCACCAATGCTGTTTGGAAACTGACATCCCGCCTGAAAATTGGCTTCTTGCTTTATCTGTTGGTAGTTGCTAACGCACTGTGTTAAAGTTCCCATGTTAACACTGTGGGCATTCTTGATGCTGTTGTGATTTGCAACAGGATTTTGTGGCTTGTCTCTCATGAATGAACTGTCTGGATAGGCATTTTCAGTTGTCAAGCTCTGATTTGGCAATGCACTTTTATGGGCTACAGGGTTGACTCCCGACACAGAATTTAAACTTCGAGTGTGGCTGCCAACAGAAATAGGCCCCATGGATGAATGATATGCCATGTCCATTTTCATGCCAGCAAAAGCCCCAAAAGATGGCAAAGTACCCACTGATGCTATACATCCAGAAAGGGCACCAACTGTTACAGGAGGCGTCTGGGAGGATGCAGTTTGAACAGGCAGGTGTTTTTGTAGGTGTTTCTGTGCAAGTATTTGAGATGAAAATGATGCAGTACCAGATAGCAGCAAATCACCTGACACAGAATTGTCCAGAGGTATCTGAGGGATTGCTTGGCTAGGTGGGCGTTTTTCAACAGATGTCCGAGATGCAGACACTAGTGTGCTGGAAAGCGATGGCTGCTTTGCGAGTGAAAAATCATTTCCTGAGATCATGTCAGCAGTCTCAGACTGAGTTCTGTACACATGAGGAGTTCCTGTGCTGCCATGATAATCAGAAGTCAATGAGGATTTCAAGTCCTGACCTTGATTATCCAATAGTGTGGTTGGGGTTGACAATGGGGGTTGATTATCCAACAGTGTGTCTGGGGTTGACAATGGGGTACCCGGGCTGGGTACAGTGTGTCTGTGTGACCCAGGTTCCCACTGGGGTGATGGCGAGCAAGAGGATGAGGATGATGAGTGGTATACTATACTTTGCATGCTATTTTGAAGGCTGGATAAGTGATGTCTGTTCTCTACAGCTGGAGCAGATGAGGGAAAACTGGATGGACTTTGCTGACTGACAGTTCTAACTTCAGACACCATTTTCACATGCTGCCCATGATTTGGAGCTGAAAAAACTGTGGAGGCAAGATGATGATGAATACTGTCTGCCACACTGGGATCCTGCGAGTTACAAAGCTTACCATTCTGAGTATTCTCTGGCATTTCATTCACATTGGCGCCCTTGCTGTTTGTGGGTTGATGTAACATGGGATGATGATGCATGTTGGATGGCTGATGATTTTGAATACTTTGGTGTGTGCTTATCTCCTCTTGTGTGAATGTTTGATCACCGTGTTCAGCAGGAAGCTGTTCAGTCACTGAGGATCCAACAAGCTGTCTGCTAACGGCATCCATCAACGTTTGGGAACTGTTCACTGTAACAGAACGTTTCTTATCATCTGGATTCAAGTCAGCAATGGAGCTTTCTGTAGAAACTGTGCTGCTGAAACTCTGTGAGGAAGTAGTTCTGATATTAATGGTTTGAGTCGGTGTTTGCTGCTTCTGATTAGTATCTTGAAAACTATTTGATTCAGAATAAACTAGGGTTTGGTTGAACCCAGGATGCACATGATTACTGTCTGTTTCGTCAACAACATGAGTAGGCAGCTGTGTCGGTGTTTTCTCCAAATGGTCATTAGACGAACTATTTGAACGAGGGGAAATATCTAAACAAGGTAAGTTTGGGCTGGACATTTGGGAACTGGTCCTGGAACTGCTGTCACCTTTCCCCTGAAGTAACTCTGCTGGGACACTCTTAGTCTGTGAGATACTGTCGGTCAGCAAATGTTTCTTTGAAGTAGGCTGAGTAGCAGGGACACTGTCCGATGAAGCAGCATCTTTGACCCCTCCTTGTGTAGTGTTAGCAGCAGCAAATCTCTTAGCTTCCTCTTCAGCTTCTTGTATATGCTGAGGCTTTGCAGTTCGTCTCCTTTTACACGGATTAGATGAGCCTAGCATCTTTTCCCTTTCAATGATTTCCAGGATTTTAGACATAGACACAGACTCTACAGCCTCTTTTAATTTCCCCTCTGAGCTCCCAGATGAAGCAGACACAGTACTGGTCCTGCTGGCAGGACGTGAAATGGGCAGCTCAACAGAATCCGTAGACAGGCGTCTGTTTTGTGGAACAATTGGCAAAGAGTTGGTGAAAGTTGTGGCAGAGGTTGTGGTAGGAAAACATGGGATACTATGGCTACCAAGGCCGTGTCCTGGAGGCAGAGAGTTGCTGTCCCCACTGCCAGACAACACAGAGGCAGGGCTTTTCATGCCAAACCCTGTGGTTTCTGTCATCACATCCATGTGAGTCTTGTAATCAACTCGAGAGAGACTTCCAGTACCCACACCAACAGAGTGATTTTTGTCCATCACAGCAGCAGGCATGGGGGGAAAGGGGCCCACATTCACCTGCTGTAAAATACCCTTCTCCTTGTCTTCCCCGACATTCTTTTTCGGCTTCTTTTTCTTCTTGGCCTTCTCTGCAGTGAAACTGGCATCTGGAGTAAGCCCACAATTAGTAGACGCTTCGATGCCAGAGACAAGCAGCTGAGACTGCTGGTAGGCTTGTTTCATCACCTGATCCATTTGTCCGCGGACAACAGAGACAACAGAGTCATTCTCTAACCGGGAGGATGGGTGAGTGAACTGCTGTTCAGGTAATGAAGGCTGGCTGCCATGGACTGGAGAATGCAGGGAAGCTGGGAACTGTTGCTGCTGCTGCTGCTGTTGCTGCAGGAAAAAATCTGCTGCTCTCTGATGGCTGCCATTCTGGGGTAAGGGATTGCCCGGGGGAAGAACTGTCCTGGGGTGGACAGACAGCTGCATGGGCTTGGTGCTGAGGGTTCTGGGACTGGGGGCAATGTCCTCTGCTGGGAAGGCATACGGATCCAAGCCTGGAGTCTCTTTGGGTGAGGGAACCATGAACCCCAGAACATTTCTGCTGGGTGGGGGAGTAGCAACATTATCCATGCTGCCAGTAAGTGCAGGATGCCGGGGTGAAAATGTTTTCCAGTTGGCAGCAAGAACACCCCAAATCTTCTCCTTTTTACTTTGGCATGTGTGAGAAAACTGAAGTCAAAATATTACATGCTGTGTCATTTCAAGATACCAACAGAGAGAGAAAGCTGAAGGCCCTTGTTCCTCAGGAAGTTAACCCTTTCATGATGAAGAGTGAGGACACAACACAAACGTGACCTGGCATTGGACTGAGTGAACTGTCTCTTTTTGTAAGCTGCACAATCTGCTCTTTCCATCTCCTGGCTCCTCCATTCCTGACCCCTGCAACAAATGGAATTATCACAAATTATTATCATCATGGTACTTCTTCTATGTCTTCTTCTTCTTCTCCTTATCTTCATCACAACCATCATCATTATTGTTATTACTGTTGCTGTATTTACTGATTTAGTTCAGTGTCCAGTACAGGCATTTTCTGGCTGTCACCATGTTAATTCCATAAGATTTATCAACCGACTGTGTCGGAAACATCAACCTTGTCAAACAATTCAGCAACATGCAGAAGAGCTCACTCCATAACGCATTTTTTGACAACTTAATTTCTAAAAGCACATCAACAAGACTGTGTAAAGGGCATTAGTCCTTTGGCTTGATCAATCAGTCCCAACAGATACACAAACAATCAACTAACTTACTAACCAGTTAACCAACTAAACAAAAAATTTTCAAAAGCCTTCACAGTCATAAAAAACACAATCGATAAGGTACCAATTTACCACATAATACAGCAGAATGGAAATCTTGCACAGATTCCTCAGTTTTCAATATTGCTATCTAATAATCAAAATACATCAGCACACATAGCACATCACAGACTGGTACAAAAACAAGCAAGCAAAGAAACAAACAAACAGAAAGGGGGCAAGGCTTGCTTGAAGAAAAAAAAGGACAACTTAGTGTCTATCCAACAGTGCTTTAAAACAATACTTTTCCCTATCCTCTACACACCCATCACGCTCTTCCCACACACCATACATGCACAAATGCTCTCTCTCTCTCTCTCTCTGATTATATTTAATAATGTTACTTTTGAGACAGGTGATTGTTGTGCTGTCTGACAATAAGTTACATTACACCAGTCCTGGGGTAAAACTATAGCCTAACGCAGAATTTTTGTTTTGTTTGAGCTAGTTGCTGCCACTTGCTCACCAGTTCTGTATAGATCTACATCTTGGTCCCTATCCTTTCCCTTGGCTAGATGGTAATGATGATCAATACACGAGTAGAGGGTGATAAAGAGAGTACAAAAGCAGCTGTGGTTTTTAGGTTTCACAAGGACAGTGGGAAAACTCCAACAACTCTACTACATTGTACACGGAAATTCTGTTTGCAGCTGATAGATCTACAAGTTTACAGAGGTCACAGCCATTTTCTGTCAGAACTAAGCTCAACAACACTGATTATCTTTGAGAAGCTGATAGTCTCTTTCATCTTTGTTTGCTGATGATAGCTGCACCTAATCTTCTTACAGACTGAGTGTGTGTGTGAGTGAGTGTGTGAGTGTTTGAGTGTGAGAGTGTGAGTGTGTGTGTGTGTGTGTGTTATTGTGTGTGTCCCCACGTACACATATAATGAAATTATGCTAGCATGCATATGCTCAATTGTGCTTTCAAGTACTCAAGTATGCCAGTATGCAAACAAGCAAAATTAATGTGTGTGTGTGTGCGTGTGCATGCATGTGTGTATGTAGGCTTATACAGTGCTCTGAATCATGTTCAGATCATTCACTAGCAACTGACATACATTTCTTTTCCCAGTAACAAAATGAATGGCCCATTCATACACCAAAACTACAAAATATAAACGATGGATCAAACTGCATAAGACAGCACCCAAGGAGCCAGTTTTAGGATTGCAACAACAAAAGGGATCTTTTAAGAGAGCTTGCTTGTGTCGTACATAAAGAAATTCCTGGCAAATCCCCTACTCTACACATCCCTTGACAAGACTGCCTTAAAGGCAGAGCTCTGTATTTCAGTTAGTCCCATGTTAAAATGAAGCCTGAATTTGCATTCACAGACAATGGTATGCTTTCTTCATCCACTGTCATTGCAAACTGATACAAAAAAAAAAGAGGACATATTTGTAGACCTTTCTGACATGCTGTCGCATGTTGTGTGCGTATTTCATGAGCGGGAATGACAACGTGCAAGCATACATGCATAAGTGCTTTTAAAAATATTACTTTGAACTAATCTGTTCTTTCTTCAAAACAGAATTAAACGGACAAACCAGTAACAAAAAGCTCTTCACGACCTGATTTTACTCCGACAGCTGCGACAATCTTGAAACATGTTTGCTTCCAAAAATAAAATGACATGGGGAATCCCCTAACTTTTATGTGCAACCTCTAGTTAGGTGAAGGCCATTTTCTTTTGGAATGTGAACTGCCGTAAAGATGAACCCCTTTCCACCTGTGCGACAACACTCTTTGCTGTTGACAGTGACCGATAAAAAGGTGCGCAATACAAGTTTATTATGTGCTACTTTGTACATTTGTGTGCATGTGCACACGAGCGTGTGCGTGTGTGTACAGGTACTCAAGCACGCTATCATACAATACATCCAAGTGCGTATTTTCATCGTAAGACTCCTGATGTGATCGCTAAAATGAATCGAGTGTAATACATCATTTGTTATTTGTCAAGAGCAATTTACAAAAAAACCCACCCCAAAACACACAAAGCATTCAAAACAAGCACACCGAACTGTTTACAACAAGCTTCTTGCGACCTGACCTTCTGCTATGGACAAGATTCTACAAGCGTGCTTGTTTCCAAAAATAACTTGACCTGGGGAATCCCCTAGCACATGAATGACATTCAGGTGAAGGACACTTTCTCTCCGAATGAGAGCTGTTGTGAAGAGCAAAGCTGAACGAGTTTCCACCTACACAACTTTCTGAATCTTTGCCTGTTGGCAGTGGCCTATAAAAAGGATTCATTACGTTTTGCGAACACGTGTGTATGTGTGCGTGCGTGTGTGTGTGAATGTGTCCACATGTGCATACACATACATGTGTATGAATATGTGTCCACATGTGCCAGCTCATGTGTATGTATCCAAATAATATGCCTCCGAGTTAATGTGTTTGTCCTGCATATATCTGCTTGTCTACTTTACTGCTTGCTCAATCGAAATACATGTCATTCACAGTTCTTCTTAACATTTGGTTGTAAACAGCAGTAAAATGGGACGAACTGTTTACAAGAACTTCTCATGACCTGATTAAGACTTTCCTGAGGATGATCCATAAAAAGTGCTTGTTTCTAAAAATAAACTTGGGGAATTTCCCACACTCTTTGGTGCATTTCTTACATTCTGGCAAAGGCGGTTGTTTTTTTGCTTGTTTTTTTTGCTTGTTTGAATAGCAACGTCCAACTGCTTTTCAAAGATGAACAACAGTTTACATTTACTGCTGTTATCAAAAAACTACTTATAAGGAGATATATATATATACAGTGTCACTGTTGTACAACATGTATTACGCTCCGTCTCTCATTCTCTCTTTATCTGTGTGTGTGTGTGTGTGTGTGTGTGTGTGTGTGTGTGTGTGTGTGTGTGTGTGTTTTAATTGTGTGTTTTAATTGTGTGTGTGTGTGTGTTTTAAGTGTGTGTGTGTGTGAATGTGTGT
>JAUZNI010421786.1:10000-16228 GCA_034780235.1 Concholepas concholepas | reverse complement strand
TTAGCATGTTTTGCAGCATAGGCTACCTAATTTGCATGGATCTACATCATAGGGAAAGGTGATCTCCCTTGCTCTTTAAAAACACAGCATTGTTGTTTAAGCTCTCCTCTGCTCCAGCCTAGTTTGGGAGACTTACCGCTAAAATAAAACACCTCAAGAGATCATTGAACACTCTGCTGCCTTCATCATGTAACGAATTAAGTTTCCAGTAAACATAAATACAGAAACTGTCCAAATGCCTCCCTCTGTATTTTGTGATGAAAAGAGTGCTTAATTAAGTAATGCCCTGAGACTCCAGGAGAAACACAGGATCCTGAACCTGAACTGAATTACCAGATGCCTCCAAAACCATTCCCTGTTCATGATGTTCCGAGTCATGTCAGTGTAGAAGAGTAGTGACAAAAAGAAAGGCATCTGATGGACCCAGGAATAGGTGGGTAGCAGAAATGGTGGTCTTTATCATTTTTTTCAAAGAAAACATAGGCAGTACTGAGATATGCCTACAGCCATGCGCTGTTATCTTTATTCTGAACAGTTAAGATAAAAAACATTTTTTCATAACATTTTGGTAAAAATATCCAGTTAAAAGGATTGAGACTACGACTTTGATGGACATTCTGTATCTTACCCATAACACCAAAGACATACCACACTATAATGTCATCTTGCTTTGTTTCTTTCTTTTTTGTTTTGACAAGGGGAGGAGGCTTTTGGTAATAAAAAATGTGGTGACATCATGAATAGATTATAAATGATTTGATGAATGATATACCATGATCATGATGACCGATTCAACATGATAATTTCCTCATTTATTCATTCTGGTATTTTGATCATCACATGCTGTAGTTCCTGGAACTTCATGTATAGTTTCAAGTTAGTGAATACACATGATCAGGGAATGCACAAGAAAAGATGGCCTCTGAGTGTGTGACCAGTAGTCGCTATGTCTCTCTGATGATTCTAAATTTACATATATATAATACTGATATAAACTTGTGACATGACTATAGTTCATTGTTTTCCCTTAGATTTAATTCCATAAAAGTTTTTTCTGTATTTCTGCTAAATTTGTAATTTAGGAAAGAATTTCTCACATTCAATGTGGAGTTAAAAATCATAAGATAAAAACAGCCCATGCCCATAATTGTTAGATTTAAATCAGAGGTAAAATGATGTAACGTTGTATGCTTAATTTCATTTTAAAATGCATATTTCAAACCTAATTTTAATCTTTTTGTGTTATATTTCATAAAACGTGAATCATCTGCAATTTGCAGATTAGATTAAGGAAGAACATGACTTATTTGAAAAAAAAAAAAAAAAGTGAACCCAAATAAAGAAGCACGTTTGAAAAATACCGGACAACATTATAGTGTATGCTGGCAAAGTAAGTACTGTATACATATTATATATATTCACATATTTGTACATTATATATCACAAAAGCCTACACTTCACACACTTCAAGCAGACGGCAGACAACTGATAATTTACAAGTCAAGAAACATATCAAAACAAATGCCCCTTAAATGCTAGCAGTTCTCAGTCACACTGGAAAACTCTTTTGATTCTGCTTACCTCTTATTAGTCTTGAATCTTAATGAAATATTCTTTTTCATAGAAATGATTTTTCTTCTGTGATCTGATCTGAACATGATATCATGACTGTAGGATTAAAACAACATTGTTGTAGCAAGATTAATAGTATTGTGTAATTCATCAATTAGTGACGTACAGTTTTGAGTCATGCATGATTCATCATAATAGATTAAGAAGTGTAAATGAAACAGAAATTAAATCAAGCATGAGACGGAGAGAGGGAGAAAGAGACAAAGACTGAAAGAGAAAGAGAAAGAGAGAGAAAGAGAGAGAGAGAGAGAAGAAATTTCTACTAAAGACTTGCATTATTTGTCCATCCAATTTTTTTGTTCTTTTAAATTTGTTGGTTCTACTTCCGTCATGTAATAAAGTTCACAGAGAAGTGAGGTTGCCCATCTCCCTCACTTCAACAACAGAAAGTCACAGACAAAAACACATGTTTTGAGACAGACCCGCAGACTTCATTCTTCCTTATGATAATGTCAATGTTCAACATCAGCAGCAAATCCAGGAACTGTGGCTTCACACAGCGCAGTCTGGCACTCCTATGTCATCACCATTACACTGCCAGGCTCTGTCTGTATCATAGTCTCTTCACATATTACCCACTTCTTTTCCATGAAACGGCCCAACTTTTTCACTTCACAGCAGCTGCATAGCAGCTGAGCTAGATAAAAACAAGAACACTAAAAAAAAAAAAAAAGTACAGCCTTTGAATGAGCTGCTTGCACAGTTTGTCACTGACAAAATTGGCCCAAACTTGTCTCATTTAAAAATTGTCGCTGCTCCTTTTGCCATCTGCAAGCATGGCTGATGTATGTTATGTTGTGAAACTACCCTGAGCTTTAAAAGAATACACCCCGTTGTTGAACCAGAGTGAAGTCATCTCTAACCCAACATGGTCACAGGTGGCAAGTAACAGTTGATTACTGAGTTAGTGTGTTTTTCAATCCTGGTAGGACTGTGACAACACCACACATAGGTCTGGTCTGGAGGTCCCGTAACAACAGCTGTCAGTGTTTGTCTTTTAGGCTTCTACCTAGTCCTGGCTTTTCTCAGCATGGTTTCTATGTTGACGCTTTTTCTCATGTCAATGATGTGATGCTGTCAGGGTTTCTTACTTGGATTCTTTTTGCATGTATTCCCAATGTGACACCGTTTCCCATGATGATTATGTGTGTTTGCTATGCCACTGTTTCTCATGTTGATTATGTGTTGATGTCCATGTTTCCTATTAGATTCCTAGGCAGAATCCCTTTCATCAGACACCTCCCCCCCTCCCCCATCCGATTCAAAATACTTAATCCTTACACTGATATTTCCCAAGAAGAGTATCATGTTTTTTTCTTATGCTATCTACTAGTTTGATGTTTCTGAAACTATCATAGTTACATTTAGTTTCATCCTTGTGATGATTTGTTTCCCCATAAGCAATGTATGCCAAGGTCTCCATGCCATTTCAAACCTCAACTTTTACTGTCAGAAGAAGCCAGGACTAGGTCCTCTCAACTCCAGCCTGGACAGCATTGGGACACATTCCTGTGACTCGCCCTCCCTATCACCAACTCCCATGTCTCTTCACTTCAAAAACAATGCTGAGTGTATAGGTTTTGAACATTGAAAAGCAGACACCGAGCCATTCCCAATGAAGGTGGCTGCTTTTTTCCGTCCTCTGTGGCTAGCCCTGTCTGGCCACTGCAGGAAAAGCAGTGGTGGACAACTGAAGTGTGGGCTGACGCAGGCAGATCCCACACGTACACACTGCATGGGTGGACATGACAGTGCATCCCCCTGAGAAACAGCACATACCATCCGTATATAGATGCTGGCATAAAGTCTGTGACCACTGGCTGGGTATCTGCCCGCTATTGATGCACCAACGCTGCAGTCTGCCTCAGGGAGAGTCACCTCATGCCTGTGACTGCTGATCCGTGAACCTGCTTTAATTTAACCACTGTCTCAGTGAGAGTCCACCATATGAACCTGCACGTTGGCAATCACACTGTGAGGCCCTTTCAGACTGGTGGCCCCCGGTACAGGGGACCCCACGTCTGATGTCAGACAAGTCTGTTCAGGAATGGGCGTGTACAGGGACAGCCGCGTGTGAGGAGGGGTGGGGCTGCGACTGCGCCGACTGGAGGAGCTGGGGGGTGGGGGCAGGACCGGGGGATGGGAGAGCACAGCGGTGTAGGGGGTGGGCTTGAAACGATCTTTGGCGATGGAGTGGGGGTCCAGACATGGAAGGCTGGCGTGCTCTGAGTCTTCGTGAGGAGTCATGGTGCTGTAGCCATGGTCACTGTCGCCGCCAGCAGGGCGACGGTAGGAGGTGTTGACGCGGTAGGGGGAAATGCTGGCGGGGTTTTCAAAGGAGGCCAGCACAAAGTTGGTGTGACCTGCACAACAAACACCTTGACCGTAATATCGAAACAGGTTGAATATCAAAATCACACAAGCACATGAAGACTTCAAGACCTGATACACTTTCAGTCATATATTCATTCACCCCTCCCCTGTGGGGATGCCGGGGGCCTGTCAGTATAGATAGCATCTCCACCTTCTGGAAATTCTGTGCTACAAACTCCCTCTTTTCTATCCTCTTTGTTTCTGCCTTGTTCCTTGTCACCTCCTGCTTGTCTTATTTTCTGCCTTCTTGGTTCATTCTCCTGCCTTTTTTCCAGGAAGATTTATAAAATAACAATTCTCTCCCACGCCAAAGTTGGATGCGCTGGGCCTGATTTGTCAGGCACTTAACAGCAGCACAACGCACTTTTGCTTAGTAGTTGCTGTCTGAGCATTCAACGAAGAAGAAGAATATATTCACCCTATTTCACATGCATCTCACCATTCAGTAACATAAATAAAACACTAAGGTGCTTCACGTGTTGAAATTCATCCCCCCCCCAACACACGCACGTACACACTCATGCAAGCATGCACTCACACACACACAACTGAGATTCGTAACACACACAGACAAACACACACACACGAACTAAAACTACTGCTTTCAATTTGTACATTTCAACTATACCTTAACAAACACTCACTCCAACATACACAAACAACGCACACAAGAAACTAAAAACAACAAAAAAATTCACTCACACTCACCCGCTGTAGTATCATCCGTGGGCTCTGGCTCATCCTCGTAATAATGGGAATTGCGCTGAGGGTTGTCGGGCAAGGTGCTGATGTACTGGTGAGAGTGGCGGTGCACGTGGTGGCGATAGCAGTAGACGCCCAACGCCAGTAACAGAAAGCATCCCATGATGCCTCCTGCCACAGGACCCACCGGTGTGCTCTTCATCGTCACCATGTCAAGCTCGCCAGTTTCTGCTGTAAGCAATAATCCATGTTTTACTTTTATCATAGGCTTGAGAATAGTTACTTTTATTATAAGCTTGAGAAGACAACTACTTTTATCATAGGCTTGAGAATAATTACTTTTATCATAGGCTTGAGAATAATTACTTTTATCATAAGCTTGAGGATACTTTCAAATACACGCGTCAGTAAATATCAATTTATCAAGTGTCTGCATGCAATATCATTACATATTGTAATTAGGGGGTGATACAGCTCTTCTTAATGTACCATGAACCACCCGATTGTTAAATCAAAACGTATCCCTGAAGTCGGAATACAGCTACCTTAATGGTGGGCAAAAATGGATGTATACATATAGCCGAGGAACAACAACCCCCCCAAATGTAATTTGTTCATGAATAAGGCTTTGGAATATGGATGTACTGAAATTCATGATTCAGTTTGCAAAGTCCATCTTTGCTTCAAGCTTCTGCCATGCTACTGCTGTGGAACTGAGAATGACGCAGTCATCTGCAGTAAAAAAACAACAACAAACAAACAAACAAAAAATCCAAAATTAAGTCATCCTTAAAAAACAACAAAGTCATTCAAGTCATCCAGAGTAAAAACTGTCCTTCTCTAAATAATTAATGCTTTTTTGTTTTCAAGTTTTCAAGACTATTTTGAGAACCATCACTGCCAACCATGTCAACTCACCGCTGATTTCATCGCCGTAGGGCGAATGGGCTCCAACCACTCCGCCAAAACACACACGCTGGGAATCACAGTATGGAGCCTTGAGTGCTGTCTGTCCATCCTGCTGTACCTGGCACCACTGGCAGTCCACCACTCCCAGACAGTCCCTGCACACACACACACATGTACACACTCACTGCCATGCTTTTACACCCTCTCTTTCTTCTGACCACAGGTGCAGCAACTCTTTGACTTGCCAAAGATTACATCTTGCTTCAGGATGCCACTTCCTAATAAAGAGAAAATTAAACAAAATCAGGAGCAAAGAATGCCCTCCCCCTAAAAAAAAAACCAAACCCCCCCATACATTTCCAGCAGTAACTATCCCCCTCGCAACATAAACAATCACACATGTTTTTCACAGAACACAGAAACATACATATTTTTTATAAAATTACTACAATGCACAATTACAAGTAACATACATGAACACAATATATATCAATGCCACACTCTCAATCATATAACTTTTGGGCTTTTAACTTGGAAATCACCCCAGAACGGACACATTATTATAACCAAACATTGATTTAATACAAAATAAAAAAAATTAAAAAAAGACCC
>JAUZNI010421786.1:0-5000 GCA_034780235.1 Concholepas concholepas | reverse complement strand
ACTAGTAAAACACTTCATACTCACTTTCCTTCAAAGATGGTGTGGCTGATGGTGATGATGTAGCCAGCCCCACCAATGTCCAAATACGGTGCTGACAAGGTCACATGCCCAGGATACTTCAAAGCATTGGTGTACCTGCCACACAGATTCAGACCAATCATTAGACAGTGCATTGCATCTTTGCACTTAAGACCTTTGCATCTTTGCAGTTAAGACCTTAGCATCTTTGCAGTTAAGACCTTAGCATCTTTGCAGTTAAGACCTTTGCATCTTTGCAGTTAAGACCTTAGCATCTTTGCACTTAAGACCTTTGTTGCTACAGTCTAAAAAATGTATGACAGATTTAAAATTACAGAGAAAAAGCATTAACAGCGTATCTTTTAGAATCTCAAAATGAACTAGATATTTACACTGAGAAAAAACCCCCTATCAATCCAAAGTACACACACCAAGAAATCCTGTACTTGCAAGGTTACAAAAAAGTACAAACAAAAACAAACAGACATTTAGTTTTCTTCACTCACACTCAAGCACACATACACTTACACGTAGCATATACACTCACACTTGTTACTCAGGACAAAAGAAATGTAATGATGATGTACTCACCATGCTCGCTGTGTGGGTTCAAAGGACTTGTCCAACAAAGTCCCCGGAAACATGCGCAGCACTCCACTGGGCATTCCAATGTACCTGTCACACAAAGGGCAAGTTTTTGCTGTCAGTCTTTCAGTGCATTATCAATAAAGCAATACAACGTCATCAACATAGTAATGACTAATTCTCTATTTTTTATTTATTTCTCTACACATTTAAATATCCCTGTACTTGGAATGCAGCTACCTTTATGGTGGGTTAATATGGTTGCATACACAAAATCTCACCATTGATGAACCCTGGAGCTCTAGCCGAGGAAAGAAAAACAACTTTGGGGGAAAAATTGGATGCAATGTTGACATTTGTATTTACAAGCTTGCATGGTCAAAACAAACTGAAGCAAAAAGACACGCATTATGAATTTAAGGACATTGATAAACACATTATCAAAAATATGTGGGTGCACCTTGCACACACATATTCTTCCACAAATAGACACTGATGCACGCACGCACGCACGCACACACACACACACACACACTCACTTAAACATCACAATGACCACCAGTCAGCAACACAAAGAAACAAGTGTTCTCCCGACTGTCCACTACCCACCTCCTGATAATGTAGTCCTTCAGATTGCTGGTCTGGTAACGTCGGATCCATTCCATGTTGATGCGGCTGCTGGCTCCAACATCATTGCGCACACTCACCTGTTTCACAACACAGCATTCCTTCATTAACCACACACTTCACAAAATTTGATAACCAATTACAGAAGTCGCTGGTTATTTTTTAAAAGCATACAGAATCCACAACTTTGATGTGATGGAAGGCTTGTTGAATAATATAAGAATACAGTACTAATACCACTTCTTCTCAGCTACAATTCAGTTCCCCATGACGGCTCTATGTAATGATGACTCCTTACATTGCTGTAATGAAAGCTGATGTACTGTAAAAACAAACAAAACAATAACACTTCCCCCCAAAACCTTTCTACTAGTAATACTATTCCTGTAATACTTCTAATATCTGGACTGAGAATACATAGACACATAAACAACACACACACACACACACACACACACACACACACGCACACACACACACACAATGTACCTTTAGGCCTGGGTTTGTGATGAGGCGGGTATCATCCTTCAGGTAGGCCAGGTAACTCTGCACACTGCGCTTGGTCTCCTCCTCACTCAGGTGTTCAAAGGGGTCTACAAAACTGCTGGGCGACAGGTAAACTGTGCTGATCTCTGTAACACCCCACCCAACATCAAAAACAATTAATTACCAAGTACAGAAATTGCATACTTCTTATTCCGACATTCCAGTTAAACAGATAAGCTTTCATTTTTGCTTCATGATAACTTTCTTCTCTTCTGATTTGAAACTAGGCCACCATTCAATAGCATAATGTCAAGATCAATGACTAAGGAAAATTCTTGTAAGCTAAGAGTATCACATCTACACAGATTTTTGAAATTTCTCAAACCCCTGAATGGTATACTGCATAGGATTTTTTTTCTTGATCATTTTCAGTATTTAGCAAGAATCATGCTGTTTTATCACTGTTAACAAAGTTTATGATCCTTATAATTTTTTCACCCCATCACAACTGAACAATCTTGCTGAAAAAAAAGAAGAGAAAATCTGACATGCCAACAGTCAGATTGTACCCAAAAAATTCACTCAAAGAATCAATAACTCAAGAGAGAAAATAGAACAAAAAAGTATAAAAAACTATACACAAAATTTGAATGTGAACTATATAGGCCAAACACAGACTCCTACCAACGCTACAAATACATATAATTCCAAAGGACTCTGTGGTGATCACCACACTTACCAAGAGTAGACAGCTGTTTGAGATGGAGACACATATTTTCCTGGGGCAGCAGATCTATCCGATGATACACCAGTTCTGGCTGATTGTGCACTGCAGGGGAAAAAATAAGACAAAACTTGTAAAAAGTGAAGTTTGAAATGTGTCAAAGGAAAGGTTTTGTGTTCTACATATATATGCTAATGATCCATACTTGGCAAATAGCAGCAAACATAATTCTACCTCCTATGGCCACAGCTACTGAAGGCAAAAAATCTATCATTTTGTTCAGTCCAATCTAACAGGTTTTACTAGTAACATAGATAACAATATAACTCTAATAAGCAGATGTTGCAATAAACTACATATTCCTCTTCCTTTTCTTGCATTGCAGAGGGATTAGACTTAAAATCATGCTCATTCTCCCTTGAGGATGCCGGGGGCCTGTCAGTATAAATGACGTCTCCACCTTCTGGAAAATCTGTGCTACGAATTCCCTCTTTTCTATCCCTTTCTTTGTTTCTGCCTTGTTCCTTTTCTTCTTATCACCTCCTTTTTGTTTATTTTCTGCCTTCTTGGTCCATTCTCCTGCCTTATTTCCAGAGAGACTTATAAGATAACAATTCTCTCCCACGCCAAAGTCGGATGTGCTGGGCCTGATTTGTCAGGCGCTTAACGGCAGCGCAACGCATTTTCGCGCATGTGATAGACAACAGTAGTTGCTGTCTGAGCGTTTGACGAAGAAGAAGAAATCATGCTCCTGAACAAATACTAAAACATAAATCACAGATTAGTTTTGAGCACCCTTACCTTAACTATCCCCCTTTAGGCACTGTACAGAGATTTTGTCTAAAGCACGTAAGTATAAACATGAATAGAATATTCTATAAGTCAAAGTACCTGTAGCCCATATGTTAAAGCATGTAAGTATAAACATAAATAGAATACTCTAAAAGTCAAAGTACATGTAGCCTATATGTTACATAACACACATGAAATCTCAAAGGTAAGTTACATAACTGAAAACCAGTCAATAAAACAACAAAACAAAAAAAGGCCGATGACATACTGTGAATGCCCTTCAAGATGCGCTGCTCCTTGGTTGTCTGCAGAGACTTGAGGACCACAATGTAGGGAACATTGTCCACCTGTCAAACACAAAACACACCACCTTAATCGGGATGCTACCTCAAAGCTAGATTCAGGAATCATATATCCAACCAACACACTTAAGCAAACTTTTTTTTGTTCTTGTAAGAATTATGATTTCATGAACTTTCCCATTTTCAGTTAATTCCAAGCTTTTAAAATCTTGTTGATTCCATGTTTTTATAACAATTCTGTGCAGAGAAAAAAGCAAGTGCTCAAATTATTACTTTCAGCAATTAAAAAGAAAATCCAAACAAATAAACAAACAAAAAAATCTTCTTCAGTAAACTGAAAGTCCCTTGATGGAAATGGGATGCTCAGCTCAATAAGTTAGTTGATGACACCATACTGTTTTCATTCTGTGGGAAAGTTACCATCTGTTTTCACTATTTAGTTGAAAAAAAAAGGTATGTCTGCACATTATAATTTTTTTTTTTATCTTATCTTTTTTATAACACACACACACACACATACACATACACACACACACACACACACACATACGCAGGTCTCCACAACCACAGCAACAGCTCTGTACCTTTTTCCAGAAGTACTTGACAACCCTCTCCACAGGTATAACCTGCCCATCAGGAGCGGTGTGGTTGCTGATGTCCAGCAGTAGAGATGTGTGGCCCTCCTCACGACTGTAACATAACACACCATAGTGTACCTTTCTCCATCATTTCATTCATTCATCTCTGCACATAATGATATGAAATAGAAAATTCTGCATAAGTCATCTACTTGAAAAAGAAAAAGAAAGATCAAACCGGAAATTTTCCTGGCTTTCATTTACAGGAGAAAAAAGAGAAATGGCACATACCTAAGAATGGACTGGCGCACAGTTTCAAAGCCTGGGTGTTGTTCAAAGTGACGAATATCAGTGTGCATGGGCTGAAAGCTTGTCCTCAATGGTCGCTGGAAGACTGGATGCTGAATAGTAAAACCTGGAACACAACGTTGCTAACCATTAGTATGAAAGTAAATTTGCGCGTGTGCATGCACACACACACACACACACACACACCAGTATAAATTTAATCCAAAACACACACACACACACACACCAGTATAGATTTAACCCAAAACACACACACACACACATACACACACACACCAGTATAGATTTAATCCAAAACATACATACATACATACACACACACACACACACATACACACACACACCAGTATAGATTTAATCCAAAACAAAAATACACACACACACCAGTATAGATTTAATGCAAAACACACACACACACACCTATAGATTTAATCCAAAACACACACACACACACCAGTATAGATTTAATCCAAAACACACACACACACACACCAGTATAGATTTAATCCAAAATATACATACACACACACACACACCAGTATAGATTTAATCCAAAACATACACACACACCAGTATAGA
>JAUZNI010420678.1:0-10764 GCA_034780235.1 Concholepas concholepas | reverse complement strand
TCATGCCAACACTGACACCACCACTGTCAGTCATGCCAAAACTGACACCACTGTCAGTCATGCCAACACTGACACCACCACTGTCAGTCATGCTAACACTGACACCACTGTCAGTCATGCCAACACTGACACCACCACTGTCAGTCATGCCAACGCTAAGAGGTTTTGCTCCTTTACAGACAACCGTGGGTGGCTGTACACTCATGATGTACGGCAGCATGTGGTGCTTTCCCTAAAACCATGGGTTGCTGTCCACCCACGACATGTGGCAAGAGGTTTGGTTCCTTTAGGGACACTGTGGGTGGCTGTGCACCCATGACATAAGGCGAGATGTTTGTTCCGTTACAGACACCCTGGGTGGCTGTACGACGTAGTACAGTAGCGTGGAAGTATGCCTTCCCTAAAACCCTGGGTTATGACTCACCCACAATGTACAGAGCGCAAAATTTTAAGCAACATATGGAGAAGCTTAAATGAAGTGATGTAAAGTGACATGTTAAAAAAAAGGAATTATGAAGACGTATGTGTTTCTTTCCTTGCTGAGATCACGTCCATGTTGTTCCATGGAACACGGACTGCAGAACACTTTTTCCCTTCTCTGGCCCGATACCTGAAATGTATTCATAGTTGTGAACTCTCTCTCTCTCTCTGTGTCTGTGGCAGGACCCTGAGAAGAAGCACATCTTGGACATGTTTGAGGAGAGCTTCATTGAAGAAGGCAGTGACGACGTGCCCGACAACCCCTCTCCTACAGCCCCCCCCACTGCTCAGGGTCAGTGTCGGGAGTTGTCTCTGCTGTTCTTAGTGGTGTTTTGGGAGGAAAATGTACTATTTGTAATGTTA
This sequence comes from Concholepas concholepas, assembly GCA_034780235.1. Taxonomy (NCBI): domain Eukaryota; kingdom Metazoa; phylum Mollusca; class Gastropoda; order Neogastropoda; family Muricidae; genus Concholepas; species Concholepas concholepas. The sequence continues at coordinate 9,921 of JAUZNI010420678.1, read as the reverse complement.
CAAGTACTAAATTGAATAAATGAATGATTCAGGAAACAAAATCAGGTAGTAGATCTTCAATCAAAGAAAACTTCATAAGTTGCTTGAAGACACCAAAAATACAAGAGAGAGAGAGAGAGAGAGAGAGAGAGAGAGAGAGAGAGGTTTTGTCAGTGGACATCAGCCTCTTAGGAATGCCCAGTGATAGCAGTGAAAGGCTTTCTTAGAGCTTCAGCAAAGAAACCAACTAACCACACAAAGCAGCTTCGGGACACAAATCGTTTAACCACACAAAGCATTTTGGCAACCTGCATATAACTATCTTCCTTTATAGTATCTGCTGAAGGTGGCTGGTAGTTTGTGAAATAAAACATTTATTTTGTGATCTGTTGCATTGGCTTTCCCTTGCTATTCACAATACAAGGCAAGTCTCTGTCTTTCTACATATAGAGGATATGGATAACATATTTTTCTAAAACAATAACTTGTTTTTGGAAGATAAAAACTTGTCTTTTTTTTCTTCCAAAAAATGAAAAATGAATAGGGTTTTTATCACATAAAAATATTCTCAATAGGAGATAATTATATATATATATGCATGTATGTATGTGTATGTATACATTTGTGTGTGTGTGTGTGTATATATATATATATATATATATATATATATATGTATGTCTTTTTTCGTTCTTTCTTTCTTTAACTCTTTTCAACGAGTGTTCTCCCATAATATTACTTTCCTTTTAGCAGTGTCCGCACTGACACAAAGCTGTCATAGAAATGTAGAGAAATGTCTATGCACTGCAGCCACACACACACATGAGCACACACCAGGGATCTTACAAGTTCTACCAAACAGAATTCATGACTTTTTCTAGATGTTTTTCGGGGGGCTGAAATGCCTGTCAAATTATTGGCAAAAATGGAATATATATGAATAGCCAATAGTTGTAAGAAGTCACAGGATGGTTTTATGCAGGACATTGATTCAAAGCTCCATGTCATCAACTTTTTCATTTTTATTTTATATTTGATTATGGTTGAGGTTTGACAATTTCTTCAGTGACAAAACTGGCCCTGGTAACTGTTAACACGTCAGTCTCAATGAGTTGTAGGAGTTTTTTCCTTCTCATGTAGCTTCTCACAACACAGTTTGTCATGTTGGATAGTGTTCCTAAGTAAAATCCATGAGGACCTGGTTCTGTCCAAGTTTGATACTGTTCAGTCACCCAACGTTGGCTGGTACAAAGCTAAGCCAGTTTGAAGTATACAGTCACTACCACTACCACTGTTAAAGAAAGGGAAGAAAACAGTTCATTGCATGCATTTGGTAGAGAAGGAGGGGAGGGTAACTGATCTGCTAAATTTGGCATCTTTAGCGGCACTTTCAATTTTGATTTTATTTTTACTACAAACTCTTTTTGAGTTTTGTGTGTGTGTGTGTGTGTGTGTGTGTGTGTGCATGTGTGTGTGTGTGTGTGCATGTGTGTGCGTGTGTGTTAAGTTCCTTGCTCCTGAAGTGACAGATGAAAAGTTTTTTTCCAAACTTCCTGGACTCTGTATGAACCCTGACACACACACACACACACACACAAGACGTAGACACAGAACACAGACAACCAGCTGACAACCAGGTCGATCAAATACTTTTTTTTTCCCTTTAAACATCAGTCTATCATCTTCTAGTTAAAGCAAATATCAACAGAGTATGATGGATTTAAAAAAACCCTAAAAAAACTTCTTTTCTTGTTTGTGTGTTTCCATCTCTTAGACACCATCGTGAGGGCCTTGCAGTCTACACCTCCCAAGACAGCATTGGGCCCATCCCCTTCCAAACGAAGGAAGCTGTCCCCTGTCAAAGGACAGCAGGGCATTGGTCAGTTCTTCCAGACGGACAAAGTCCTCTCCGCCAGGTCCCCAAAGAAGGCAGGCCATTCTGTTGGCCATGAGGACCCCAACCCCTCAGTAAGGGGGTCACATGGGGAAGAGGTCAGAGAGGGGGAAGAGGTCAGAGAGGAGGAAGAGGTCAGAGAGGAGGAAGAGGTCAGAGAGGAGGAAGAGCGTGAGGGCTCCACCTCCCCCAGTGTGCTTCAGATGAGGGTTCCATCAGGAGCTACAAGGCACGCTGCCGACACTGTGGCCTGTGCTGACCAGGACACAGACATGGACATGGACCTGGGGGAGGAGGCCTTGGCCAACCTCGCTGCGGATATCGACTGGGATGACGACGACTTCTAGATGCAACTGGTCTTTCATGGATTGCGGAGGTGCGTTTCTTGGTATACTGTGGCTGCCATAGACCCACGAGTGTTCAGACATTGTGTAGACATTGTGCCTGTAAATGCTGTGTGCTTCATTCATTCTGCTGACTTTTCACATGAACCTAGTGATGTGGAGGCCTACTTATTGGCCGTAACAGGGAGGATTTTTTTTCCAATAAAAAAGAAAAAATCCATATTGAGAATACTGAATGATTGACCTTCTTCTTTTCTTTTTGATACTTTAAAATGATTCAGTGTTGATTCTAGGATTTCAATAAAAGGGGACAGAGGGTAGGGATAAATAATGCTTTATATCAAGAGTTGCCCAACATAGCCTCCAATGGATTTCAAACAAAGACATATTAAAGTTTTAAAATCTGCTGAAAAACTTAATATATATCAGAAAACAAGATTTAGTCAAAATTGCAGTAGTTCATGCTGGGGCTATTGGAGAGAGAGAGCAGCCCAATTTTCACACACCGTAAAGTGGATGGGGGAAAAGTTTCTGGCACAAATGGGGATCGAACCACCACACACTTCGAACCCGGACATTTCACTTTCTAGGCAGGTGTGTTACCTCTAGACCACTGATCCACTCATCTGTTTCTTGGTAAAAATTTTGCTGGTGAAAATGAAAACCCATAAAAAAAATATGCATGTTTGGATTTTGACCGTTTTATGAGATGATTTAAGATTTCCAGAGCAGTATGAACCGGTGCTATATATGTAAATGAGAAAAACTAGCGATATTCTTTTCCCTCCATATCTGCATGAAATAATGTGCCTGTACTGTTACACTCCAAATGGTAAAGCAGAGAAAAGCGATGTCAAGAGCTATTTGATATGTTTGCAATAATATTGTGAATTGTGTTCTGAGCATTGCCATTATTGTACAGTGTCCCCCCCCCTCCCCCCCTTTTGGTATGTGAGGGTTTGCTAGAAACAGCTCCCTTGCTATCAGGGGTTCTTTTTTTTGTGTACAGATTTTTTTTAAAAAGGAGAAAAGATCATGTGGCAATTGTAATAAAAGGGGAGATGACAGTGTTGACCATTTATAGTTTGCCAGTGAGTGAAAACTTCCAGGTCATATGAATTGTGAGAAGCATTTGGAGCATCCCCCATGGGAACGCTGGGGGCTCTTTCAGTATAAATAGCATCCCCACCTTTTGGAAATTATGTGCTAGAAATTTCCCCTTTTCTATCACTCTTTGTTTCTGTCTTTTTCCTGACCTTTCTATCACCTTCCTTGCTTATCTTTTGCCTTCCCAGTCCATTCTCCTACCTTTTTTCCAGCAAAGGTTCACAAATATTTTCTTTTCACATGTTATATGACATTTTGCCTGTATTGTTTTGTTCTGGTAGTGAAATTGTAAACACTGGGATGGGCACAGGATGTGATTTTTGTTGAGGCCAACAGTGTTGGATGAGGTGTTGATTTTGAACTTGAAGTGGATGGTAATTAATGTGAGTTTATGTAACTGATTAAGGTGACGCCAGCCCTCAATGGCCTTTGTAGTCAGTTGGACTATAAACAACATGAAAGCAGTTTTTTCAGATTGATTTTTGTATAGGGGCTGTGTGTATGCAATTTCAAGGGAGCTTTTTTTCTGTTGGCATGAATTTGTTGTTGTTTTTTCTCAGCATAGGTGGTGATTGGTACTGCAAAGCATCTTCTAGTCAGCTTCTGTAGCTGCAGGTTTTCTGTTGGGGCTTTCTCCCTTTTTGTCTGTGGGAGTGACATCGTTGACAAGATGCTTCCTTTTCTGATGAACAGGCTGCACAGTTGACACTAATGTTGACCCGTGAACTTGTGTGTTGTCAAGTTCAATCCCGACGTTACTGGCAGTCAGAGGTCTGCAGATCTGATGTTCTTTTTGATAAGATGGAGGGGAGAAAAAGGGAATGGTGAGTTATAGATATGCAGGTAATGATGAGTTACAGATATGCAGGTAATGATGAGTTACAGATATGCAGGGAATGGTGAGTTACAGATCTGCAGGTAATGGTGAGTTATAGATCTGCAGGTAATGGTGAGTTATAGATATGCAGGTAATGGTGAGTTATAGATATGCAGGTGAGTTATAGATCTGCAGGTAATGGCGAGTTATAGATCTGCAGGTAATGGCGAGTTATAGATCTGCAGGTAATGGCGAGTTACAGATCTGCAGGTAATGGTGAGTTACAGATATGCAGGTAATGGTGAGTTACAGATCTGCAGGGAATGGTGAGTTACAGATCTGCAGGTAATGGCGAGTTGTAGATCTGCAGGTAATGGTGAGTTGTAGATATGCAGGGAATGGTGAGTTATAGATATGATGGCGAGTTATAGATCTGCAGGTAACTATGGCCATATATAGTTTTGGACATTTCATGCCTATGTTGTAATTTAACAGTGTTTACGATTGATATCTATTTTGGGGGGGGGGAGGGAATGGGCTGTCTTGTCTTGTGAAGTTAAAGTTCTGCTTCTCCCCATGCCCCTCATTCCACTTCACCAAGCCTAGGTTATCCAGGCTTGTTTTGGGCCAGCTGTACATGACAGCCTGTACTATCTGTCTCAAAGGCCACCAACCAGAGGAGGCCCTGCCTGACTTGGTATTTCAGTGGTTTTCTGGCTATGGTTCGGAGGTTAATCTAGTTATGGAACAGATTTGGAGAACTTGTGACTGCTGACTGAAATGAGAGGATTTAAAAACATCAGAAATAATGTTGAGTGAAAAAGCCCTTTGTAAAAGGTACTTTGCATGACTGAAATGTTGAAAGACAAGATCATGTCTTTCTGACAGATTAGAGTAATCAGTCTGTCATGTTGATTTTCTCTGTCTTAGGGATGGAAATGAACAGAGCACATGTAGTCATGTGAGCATTTCTAGCTGGTCTGCATGGTCATCACCAGTGATGGATGGAAAACTGCACATTTTGGGCAGTGTAAGAATGATAATGTCACAATGCTTTGGGCAGTGTAAGAATGATAATGTCACAATGCTTTGGGCAGTGTAAGAATGACAATGTCACAATGCTTTTGGCTTAGTGATAAGTGTTAGAATGACAATGTAACGTTTTGGGCATAGTGTTAGAATGACAATGTAACGCTTTGGGCATGGTGTTAGAATGACAATGTAACAATGTTTTTGGCATAGTGTCAGAATGACAATGTAATGTTTTGGGCATGGTGTCAGAATGACAATGTAACAATGTTTTTGGCATAGTGATAGTGTTAGAATGACAATGTAACAATGTTTTGGGCATAGTGTTAGAATGACAATGTAACAATGTTTTTGACAGTGTAACAAAGAGGCCAATAAAATCGCTCGTGATTCAACTGAATGAAGAGTCAATAAAACACAGTATATTTACTTGACATCATTCTGTATAATAAAACTTTGACAACTTTATACGAATTGACAACAATAAACTTTTTATGAAACATGTGACTTTTGTACGCCCCTGTCTGTGTGTAAGAGCTGACCCAAGCCCCATGGGCGATGCACAGTCAAATGAACCACCAGCATTTACCATCTTCCTTCCTGTCTATCCACCACTTCAGCCCTAAACTAGTTCTACATGAATACTGCCTTGCAAATTTTCACTTTTTATGGACAGGTACCAATTCATTTGAAAAGACCCCAAAAAACAATTTAAAAATCAAGCCTGTAGAAACAACTAAAGCTGAAGTTCTAAACAGACACATTTCTTTTCCAGTTTTCACAGGATATAATTATAAACAACAAACAGAAAAAAAAAGTATTTGAACTATTTCCTGCAAGACTGTAGAAAAATCACCAAATGTTGGTGACAAGCAAAAGTAAAGACATAAAGAACAGAACAGCAAGTAAAGCAAACAAGAAAAGAGAGCAACCAAACAAAACAATGAACAAACAACACAGAGGAAAAGAAAGCTTTAGGATAAGGACCAAACTATATTACAGACATAAACTGATAATTCTCTTGTTTATCAAGTTCCTTCCTTCAACATCATGCATCAGGCAGGTAGGACATTAGTGACAGAACAGCATTACAACCCCACAGATATCAATACCTATTTCACCCATCAGGAAATATATATAAAAAAACAACAAAAAAACAAACCACTCCACTATGTGAAAAGTATTCTTCACTGAAGCACATAATTTTGTTTTGATCAATACAGGACAAAATGGAGGGATAGAACACTTGGCATCTACTTTCATTTCATCTCACGTTACCCCACCAACTATGAAGGCCATATCAAGGCTGTCACCTCATCCAGTTTCAGTAACTTTAATAACATTCACTTCAAGTTCAAAATCAACACCACCTATTCAATCCCTACCAATATCTAACACCATCAATCTGACTTAGAAAACAAACAAGTTGAATGACAAATCTACCTCAATCATTTCATTCTTTAACTCTTTCTACCCCATTTATGAGTATACTCGTAAACTTAATCCAACCTAATCACCCCATTCACCAGTACACTAGTAACAGAGCACTAAGCTAGAAAGGAGCATTCTTACTTGGTCATTTCCAAGACTATTCAGTACGCCTGATATGAAGACAGAACCCCTTGGCATTCACAACAGCAGAAATGTTGATAAAAAAAGAAAAAGAAGAAAAAGATGCCAAGCTTCAGGTTAAGGGTTCCTCTGTCTTTGTCATGCAGCAGGCTATGAATTCTGAACTCAACCAAACATGATGATGCTATGTTCGTTCAGTTTCCTGAAGGAAAAAAAGAGAACCAAAAACTCGATCAAACAACATTACAAAAAGTAGCATACACAGTGTTGATTCTAGAATGTCAGAAAAGGGGGCCAAAGGGCCCTCTGACATAAAAAAAAAAAGTGGGGACATTGTCCCCTTCCCCATCATTTGCTGGCATCATTTTTTATATACACCCTAAATTCAACTTATATACACCCCAAATTTAACGTTGTCAACTCCCCCCCCCCCCCGAAAAGTTTAACCCACTGTCAGTATAATTCAGACAAAGTCATTAACAGTGTTGGCACTGACATAATCCTGTGCTAAGTGCAGGACAACTAACCATAGCACCCCCCAAAAAAATTGTAGGTAACATAGACACACCCTGAATTTAACCTCAAACACCTCCCTTCCCCTGCCCCAAAAATGAGAATAAAAAACCCCATCCAAAAAAAAAGAAGGGGTGGGGATGGTGGGAACGTTAAACGGGCAAAAAGTATTTATTCAAAATGAACACTTTTATATTTTCCAGGCATTTTCAAATGGAACGGAGGGGGTACAAGAGAATTTTTGGAGGGTGTATTGAGGGGCATTTCTTCCTTTGGACTGTGAATCTATTCCTTGAGAGATGGGCTGAATTCCCTATCACCTAGTATTTACTAACAGCGATTCCATTTGTTTTCCCATCTCTTCTCTCTGGATGAGGTGACAACAGAAAGTCAGTACAGTAAAGCAAATCTCTGGCACTTTGTTCCTGTCACCGATGTCCCCTTTCACACAATCCCATCTCTGAAGTTGAGCTTTGAACGCCATCTTAGTTTTAAATAAAGCCAGATGGTGGTAATTAGATATGATTGGTTGGAGCTGAAAAGCTCAGCCAATCACAAAACAATGAAGAAATGGCACTTGGCTCAAGACAAGTCACACAGTCACGACAGCTAACAATGGCATACACTTTGTACAATGATGCGGCCTCTTTCATTTTTTAGTGCCCAACAGAGCACACTGCTTGCAACTGTTTGCACCCAGATATTCAAAAACTGTGGGAATTTCACACTGCCCTATTCTAGAATCAACACTGATACAAACTGCAGTTGAACAGGTAGGTGCACAAACATAAAACTTAGCACATATGCTCAAAATCCTAACTAACTTGGAACACCCTCTGTCTGCTTGCCTGCCATAACGAACATGAAGAACGTCCCTCGGCAAACCAACATTTCACTACAGGGGTCAAGAGCTGGGCAAGGCTCCTATGTGGACATCCTGTGAACACAGAAAAAGAAATGGTCCAAAAAACGCTGGGGCTGTAGGAGTCTATGCACTGCTGGTATTCAGATGTGGCGGCACTGGTTCAAGGCGATGGTCACTAGCAGCGATGTCCTCCAGTGGTGTCACCACACACACACATGACAAACTGCGAACACAAGAGCTGTGCAGCGCCGTTGGTGGAAAAGCAAGGTCCCTGTACACTAAGTACAGCAGTGGAGCAGGGCCACACACACACCACTGTGGGCCAGGTCCTGGTCTACGGCCCATCAGCCTCTAGTTGCTGAAGCAGCAGTCGTCGCTTCTGTTCCAGTTCACTTTCACTCATGTCACTCCCTGACGTGTTCCAATCATTCTGAAAACACAAGCAGTCACAAGGCTTTAGCAGGGCAACAAGGCTTCATGCTGTCTTAGTGGGTATGCAGCAATCCTAGGCTATCATTCAGCTCATTTCTCTGAGGATGCATGGATTTCTTACACTTCAACCATGCCCCCTTCACTCTGTCTGCAGCTGGTAACTGCAAAAGTACATAACACTAACGATCTCACATTTGACGGCATTAAATGTTAATTAGATATTAAATCTCTCCCCCCTCCCCCCCCCCAAAAAAGCGCAATACTGAATAGATATGGAGCTGATACTGTACAGCTCAGCAGATTATTCTCTTCAGGGGACCCTTTGGTCGACACTGATAGCAGCAGACTGTCAGAGACATTGCTTGTCAGCATACACAACACAACACAACACAACAACTAATGATGTCTACACTGATAGCAGCAGACTGTCAGAGACATTGCTTGTCAGCATACACAACACAACACAACAACTAATGATGTCTACTGCACAAATGTCTCTTAATTAAAACATGCCACTGCAAAAGAAAATCATGATCCATGTGAACAAAAAATAGGCTGAGTGAAAATAGGGACAGATGTCAGGTGTAACGACAGGGAAGATCCTAGGTAGGAAATAAGTGAGCCTTGAGGCTGGATTTGAAAGTGTCAAATGAAGGCTTTTGGCGAAGGGAGAGAGGAAGGTCATTCCAGAGAGATGGACCAAATATAGAGAAAGAATGACGCCCAATGAAGGATTATTTGAACCTGGGCGTTTGTAAGCACAAGGTATCTGCAGCAGAACGGAGATGGTGAGATGGAGTGTGCAGGTGAAGACAGTCACAGAGATAGGAAGGTGCAGCTTTGTAGAGACATTTGTAACAGAGGGTACCAACCTTGTACTTCACTCTTTGTGAGACAGGCAATCAATGAAGATATCACAAGAGAGGAGTGATGTGTTCAGATTTTTTTCTTTCTTAGGACAAGTCGAGCTGCAGTGTTTTGTATGCGTTGAAGGGAGTGGATAGATGATGCTGGTAGACCAGTCAGAAGAAAATTGCAGTAGTCCAGACGTGAAAGAATGGGAGATGTGACAAGCATGGTTGTTGCATCAATACTTGCGAATTGCACTAATAGGCAGCTATAGTTGCACGACTAATGGGTCAGATGAGTTTTTGCATAGAGAGTGTGTTGCCAATAACAACACATAAATACTTCACAGACGTGGACAGAGGAACTGAGGTATTTCCAAATTCTAATGAAGTTGTGATGGAGGAGAGTTTATGTCTGGTCTCTACAAGCATGGCTTCAGTTTTATCAACATGTAGCTGTAACTTGTTCTGAATCATCCAGTTTTGAATATCTTGAAGACAGTAGGACATGTTTGTCAAGAGGG
>JAUZNI010419567.1:0-10766 GCA_034780235.1 Concholepas concholepas | reverse complement strand
AAGTAATTTTGGTTATAAATATTATTTATTTTTTTTCTTTACAACTATCACCCCCCCCCCCCCCCCCAAAAAAAAAAGAAGAAGACGAAAACAAGAAAATGACTCTGCAATATGACTGTATTTCCCCTTTTTATTTCAAACAAGTTTACATACATCACCAGGTGAAATTTCACAACAACAAAGAAGAATGTTCCATTTTTGTTCCTAAAATAGGCTAAACAGCAAAGGCAAGAGAACAGACTATAACACACTGAAAAGAAAAAAGACTCAAGAAAAAAAAATCAGGTTGAAATCCACCAATGACACAACAACAGCACAGCCTGTGCAACACCTCATACATCACATTACCTTCCTCAGCCTCCACACCGTACAAAACAGACCCCGTGGACACGCAGTACACGCCCCCAAAGTCTCCGCTACTGCGCTCAGAATCCGTCGACTTGCTGCGGGAATGCTGCAAAGCCCGAGGCTGGTTTTTATGCTGCAGCCTCGGGGAGAGAGGAGGCATTCTGGCGGGTTCTGGTGGGATGGGGCGCGCAGTTTCTTGCAGTTGGGACCTGTCTTCAAGATCTCCCTTCTGATTCCTCCGTGTGTTCTGTGCAAAATGTCCCGATGATATCGCAGAATTGTTCACCGAGTTCTGGCTGTGCAAGTTTGCAGAAGATGTTGTCAGGCTGCTGTGTAGTGAATTTGTCTCGCTTTTCACAATCTGAGGCACCTGAGGTCTCCAGGGCTGGAGCTTTGAGCGCTGGGCAGGAACGGGGGCTGCCTTTACTTTGGGGACTGAGCCTGCAGGCTGTTTTACTGTGGAGGCGCTGAAAGGGACAGGAGCCTGTCTACCTGTCGTCTGTGATGGGGCGGTCTCCGACTGCTTGAACAGTGTCTTCACAGGCTGAGCTTTGTGCACGCCTGAAGGAGTCCATGGCTGGGAAACCACAGGGTCCTGCTGTTGACTGGATGCCGAATATTCCTGTCTCTGATCAGAATTTCTGGAGGATTTCTGGTTGAAGTGCTGTTCAGACTCCTTACCGAACCCTGAAGCGCCAGCCCACTGGCTCTGCTTCAGTTTCAGGTCGTCTGTCTGTGGGTAGTCTGTGGCAAATGGATTGTCTTCATTGACATACTGATGGGAGACATACCTCCTGTCCACATGCTGAAGACTTGGCTGTGCTGGTAGACTCCCCTGGACCTGAGAGTTTTGAGGGACGTAACTTCTGTTGCCACTCTGCTGCCATTCTGAACCAATCTGGTTCAAGTATTCCAGCGTCATTCTGCTGACGTTAGATGGCCTGTAGTTCTTTGGCCGGGGTATGTCCAGCTTACGGCCTGTGCTGGCTGACGATACTTCTTTGAGGATGTCCTCAGGAGGCAGGTACGGGTCATACCTTGGCCTGTCTGTATAATGTACCCAGGCTCTCAGAGCCACATCCGTAGGACGATTATACTCCGTATGCGAGTCGGGTTCAAAATCTGACAACTGCCTGTTGTCATGGTCAGGCCTGTACTGGTACTGATTCCGTAAATCTCTCAGATCTCCAGATACGGTGCGAGCCATCCCCGGTGCAGGAGAGGCCTCTTCCCCGTGGAGAGAACTCAGGTCTGCCTGTGATTTGGCTGACCGGGGCCTTCGGGGTTCCTCATTGCTGTCTGAAGACATGTCAGGCTCTGACTTGGATTTGCTCACCGTCTGCTGCCGCTCAAAAATTTGCCTCAGGCGAGACACAGAGCTCAAGGAGCTTTCCAGATCATCCTGCTCCCCATCGGTATCCTTGACAATGAAGGTGTCTGTACTGCTGATGGAGGAGTTGTTTTCAGGAGGGAAGGACGGGGTTTCCCGTGTTGGGCTCCAGCTTTTCTCTACATCTCTGTAGATGTCAGCCACGGCTGTCCACTTCCTGAGCTGACCGTACTGCTTGTCCGAGCTCTGAGAGTCGCTGCCATCGCCAGGTCTGCGACCTCTTCCTGCGTCTCTGGGGTCAGACTCCCTCTCCCATTGCTGGCCTGTTTCTGATGCTGTTGTGTACTCTTTCTTTGGTGTGTGTGTAAGCACAGTTTCTGTCGGTTTCATGCCCTTGTTTGAGTCAAATACCACCGGTTCCATGCTTCTTTCTGGCACATAGGGCGAATACTTGCTGTGAGTTTGACGAATTTCAGCTCCGCTGTTAGGATACCTGGTGGTCTCCATTTCTTTGGTTCTTGATTCTGTTCCTCTTCTAGACGCTGAGAACACTGGGCCAGACTGAGATGGCATGGGCTGAAAGTTGAGGGTTTCTGGCTTTTTGTAAGGGAGCGGTGCTTTCTTTTCTGTATAAACCGATCTGTGACTGGATTCAACAGGTGGGGTGAATTTCCCATGAGCTGAAATTGCTGGCTGAGCCCATGGGTGGGGATCTCGTGAAACAACAGAAGCTCCTGAAGATTTATCTGTATCCACTTTAGCAACAGGAAATGTCTGGCTCTTGGCAACACCTCTGAACTCTCTTGCTGCCCCCTGAGGCTCTGGTGCAGCTACATGCTGCACTTGGTTCCTGCTTACGCCAATCTCCCTGTCTGTGGCGCTGTTGGCTGGTTTTTTCATCCAGGAAAGCTGGCTGTTGGAAAATTCATTATTTTCAGCCAGGTTTCTGAGGTTCCTCACTTGGAACACAGCTCCTTTCTCACTGGCGCTTAAACGATTTGGTTCTACGAGGTTCTGTGGGGATTCAGCCTGTTGTGAACGACTATCTTCTTTTTGACTAAAAGTCTGATTCTGTTGAGGTTGCGAGTATGAGTTGATTGTATGTTCTCTACTGAAGTCTGTACGTGCCTCATAGGTAGAGTGTGGTCTTTTCCTTGAATCAGACATCATGGATGCTGGTAGTGTTGGTCTGAATAAACTAGGATCTGTGGTTGAGGTTTTCAATGGCTTGCGATGTTTCTCCATTTGAATAATGTCTGGCATATCAGAGAATGTAACCTTTTCTTGACTATTTTCAGACTGGCTGGTGTCTGTGCTGTCCAAGTCTACGTAATCCCCTTGTGACGTTTGATCTTCATGACTATAACCATGTCCCTGACTAGTATCAGACTTGAAAGCAGGACCTCTGACAGATAATGAATGTGGCCCTAATCTGTCACTTTTCTCTTCAGATCTCACTGTCAGTCCTGGTTTGGGTGTAGTAAAAGAGTCGATAACAATTTCTGAACTAGCGTCATGCAGGTTATTTGAATTTCTTGACGTCTGTAGGTACTCTTCAGAATGGCGGGGTTTCTCATCGTACATGTTTCTGGAATGTCTAGGTGACTGCTGCGTTTGTTTTTCATGGACAGGTTTTTCCTCCTGCAAGTTTCTGGAGTTTTTCGAAGCCTGTAGTGTCTCTTTGCTTTGGTAAGTTTTCTCACTCTTCACATTTCTGTGGTCTCTAAGACTATGTTCTCCACTACCGTGAGGTTTCTCTTTGCTGCCAGGCTTGTCTGGTTCTGGGTTGGTTTGGTGGTAGTGAGGTCTGTGTGAGGGGGGTTGGAAATTCATCTTGTTGAAGTCTGAATCCTCTTTGTTGACCTTGCTCACTTGTTTGACATAGGCCTCATAGTCGTTACACGGGGAGTCCATGTGAGTTCCATGGACTGCTCGCAGTCTGGACTTCCTTGCAGCGCTCTCCATCAGCTGCAGATAGGAGACAGGAGTGGGGCTGGTGACAGATTGTTTCACAGAGGCTCTGCCATGTGGTTCTGTCTCCTCTGAAGGTGGAGGGTTTGAGGAGCGTGGAACTGTGGCTTTAACAACGTTATCGATCTCACGGCACCTGGGACTGTCAGTCACAGATTCCTGACCCGGCTCAGCTGTTTCTGATTTATGGAATCTATCATACAGCTCCCCGAAAGAAACAGCCCTCTTCATTCTGTCCACCTTGGAAGCTGGTGAAGACTTTGCTGCTGACTTGTCTTCGATAAGGCTCCTGTAGGTCGTCACCTGGTCTTCCAGGGTGCGCACCTTGTTCTTCAGCCCAAAGTCCTTCTCTGGGTGCCACATCACCTGATCCTTTTTATCCGTGTCATGAAAGAACTCTTTCTTTTTCTTGGCTTCTTTCAGCTCTGTGTACAGTTCTTGTAATTCTTCTTCAGATTGGAAGCTCTGTGCTGAAGCACCCAGATCCTGCCATTTCAAGTCTTTCTGCATGCTAGGCTTGTCCAATTCCCCAATCCTTTCCAGCACTGCAAAATGCTTTTGGAGTTTCAGAAATTTTTCGGATCTCCCCGAAGAGTACAGCAATCCAGCTGCATACGACTGGTAAGTGTGTGGGTCTAGTCTAGAAGATCTCTCGCTGGTGACCGATCCTTTGTAAGAGGAGGCTTTGAACATGTGCATGTCTGGTCTCTTCCAGTCTGGACTTCCAGTGCCCGAGCCCTCGTGAACTTTACGCCAACTGTGCTCGGCAAAGTCTTGGTGATAAAACCTTTGGTTAACATCCTCTTCCTCAGAGTCATAGTCTTCTTCACCCTGTTTATATCCGCTTTTGCCAGTGTATTTGGTATTGCTGGTGACTGCACCTCCTACTGCTGAGCGCGAACGCCCGTCTGATCTGCTGCTTCTACTGTTCAGATAGTCACTGCCCTCATCCCCAGTGTATGCTGTATGATGGCTATAATGCTCAGAATATCTGGGAAGAAAAAATGTGCCTTCTCTTCTTCCTGCAGGGGCAGGATCACTTGCTGGATCATTCTCTAGGCTGCCCCTACCCTCCTCCTGCTGCTGCAAGTTTAGTCCTCCTGAGGCCTCCCCCCTGAATTCAGTCTGGCCCTCTTCGTATTGGGGATAATGCCTGGCCAGTGGATGAGCTGAAGGAAGGCTGTTGGAATGACCCACACTCTGGTTCACAAAGTCATCCTCCCTCACTGTGTCCTCAGACAGATACTCTTGTCTCCAGTTGGGATCTCTGCTGTCGTATCCTCCATATTGTGGAGGTTGAAATGTCTGATCGAACTGAGCTTGATACACTGATCTTTGCCATGAAGGAGAGCTGCTCACAGAGGTTTCCATTTCTCGTAAACCGAACACCGCTGCTGCTGCTGCTGATGATGACGATGATGGCAGCTGGGGAGTTTCAGCCTGGGAGAGCAGCGTGCTGGTTTGTTGATGGGAGATTCCTACAGTCCTCACCTTGTCGATCTACACCTGCAAGAGAGAGAGAAAACAAGTACAGCTGTTGTTTCTCTATAGTCTCACCTGCGTGTCATAGATTGGATTATTTATATATTTTTTTTTATATAGAAATATTGCTAAAAAAAATTGATGATCATTTAGTATATACTGAAATGCATGAAGTGTTCCTTTTTTTGTTTCAAAGTTAGCAGTTAAGGTCTCAGAACACCTGATATTTTTCTTCATACTTTAGTATTTACTAATTACAGTTACTGTAAGAAATAAAAACATGGTATTTTGATTGAAGGTACAAATGACCGATAATGACAATTTTTTTCAGTTACCTGGCACATTATTGTTTTCTTATTGTCACTTCTTTCAACACCAGTAACAAGAAACAGAAACACAAAAAATTCCTTCCCACTTCTTTTAGCACTAGCGTTTCAGTTCAAACAGATTCAATGATTTAATGCATCTTTAATAATCACTGTATTTTTTTTATAAAAAACCCCCAAAATGAAACAGAAAACTCTGAAATTAAAACATTTAAGTGTTACTTTTCCTTAGAAAGCAAAAACAAACCAAAAAAATGTCTAGAGCAACACAGTCATCAAGAAATAATACTTATTTTACTTTATATCTTAAGATAATGATACAATACAGCAACAAAAATCAAATATTGCCATACATTGAAACCAATGGGGGGCAGGAGAGAGCAAAATAATAAAACAAAAAGCAGACAATGCAATCCTTTATTAACTTTTTTCCCCCCCAAAGTTATCAAATTTCCCAAATGACACAAATTCAGATGAAATCATAAAATCACTGGACAGTGACTAAGAATTTTGCCAACTCTCATGTGTCTGAAGGACCAATCAGGAACAGATTAGATTCTTTCCGACAATATCCTTTCTGCGTAATATTAAATTCCATTTTTTTTCTTTTTAAATCCATTTGCTCATAAAAGCACGCAAGCAAAAGAAGTTTTCCTCTTCACATGAAGACATTGTTAGAAGGATTACATGTCAACCCCCCCAAAAAACAGAGGAAAAGCACACAGACACACACAGACACACACACCCACAAACGACAGAAGAAATCGTCGCAACTCAAACAAAAACAAATTAAGCAAAAGAAGAGAGGCAAAGTAAAACAGAGGGGAAAAAAAAAAATCAGAAAACCAAAAAACAAAACAGTGATACGTGTATACTGGAAAAGAAAAACCAAAAACAGGCCCAGCAGACAAAACTACTTACAGCAGTAGACACCACAGACGAAGACGGTGACACGACTTCGGGCAAGTGATCCCAGGGGAAAACAACACTCATCGAGGATGAAACCAGCGAGGACACCACCATCATCATCACGACCACCCTCTCACTCTTTTACGGGGCTGAAGGAACAACAATATCAATCTCCCCAACCAGGCTCCACAGTGGCTTTATGATTATCACACTTTGCAGGTAACCACATTGGTCTTCTTCACCTTTTCCGGGGGTAAATCAAAGTACTTCAAATCTCCCTCCCATTCAACGAACACTTAAGTGGTTTGTAGTTGAAGCTGTATCTTCCGGCTAACACACACCACAATGTTCGTTACAAATCCATTGCTGTCTAAAACTGATATGACACGAATATCGAGGGATTGTAGTGGTTTCGCAGTTACACACTGGAACGGATTTTGGTTCTGAGTCCACTTTGCTGGATAATTTTCATACGCTGCAGAATCAACATATTCTTTTTTTTTTCTGTTCATTAATTAACAAGTTGAGTCTCGTCACAGGTGTTCTGTTGGTGAGTGAGGGAGGGAAGGAGGGAGGGAGGGATGGACGGAAATAATCAACCAGAAATACAGGACCCTGAACTCAACGGTGCAGGCACGTAGAGTAAAATAATGCCAAGTGATCATATGTCGTGCTGTGGTGAGACTGGCTACATCAGGACACAATCAATATATGTGTGTGTGTGTGTGTGTGTGTGTGTGTGTGTGTGTGTGACTGTGTGTGTGTGAGAGAGTGTGTGTGTGTGTGTGTGTGTAACTGTCTGTGTCCTTAACCTCAACACAGGCTGCTGGGGGTGAAATATCAAGGACTGATATCAACGATAACCGCTTATCCTTTTTCTTAGCAGGTGTCACAGTACACATACACACACAGAATCATTGCTGCAACAGGTGAAATAATGTGTGAAATTTTTATGATATATATCTTTTATAATGCTTGATAAAGTGTTGTGGCATGTGTGTGACTCTGTGTGTGTGTGTGTGTGTGTGTGTGTGTTTGTGTGTGTGTGTGTGCTTATGCACATGTATAAACACCATTACATATTATATGTGTCGGTGTGTAACTGTCGCCATGCATTTGGGTACTGACTTGTGTGTGAACATGTGAATGTACACGTGTGAATATACACTTGTGTGAAAAGGCAAACAGGTTTACATTTAACTGTTTTTTTGGTAAAAAAAAAAGAAGTAAAAATAGTTATCTGTGGTAATACCAATCACAATCATATTCAATCTTTAATATCAACACATCATAAAAATGCTGCTAGAGTTGATTATACACTTTCAGACAGATATAGTAACATTATGTATTGTTCAACATGAAATGAAAATTAATCACTCTCTCCTTTCTCTCTCTGACACTCACTCAAATTCAACACACACACACACACACACACCTGAAAACTGTTCAGATCACCTTCATAGCACTTCAGTTACTGTATTTAATCATTGTAAAATGTGATATGTTTATCACTCAGATCTTTATATAAAATTGAAACCAATGAACACAACATTGATGACCCACTTTGAAGGAAGACAACAATAAACAACATTACACAAGATAACACAACACATATAAAGATATAATACCACAACAACTTCTACACAACAACAATTATAACATGAACAACCAAAAAGAAATTAAACCACTCAACAGCAAAATCTTGTCAAAATGAGAATTTTTTTTTTTTAAATGTGATACACTGATACAAGAATATCAAAATGAATTATATCTCCAGATAAATAAACCGTTACAAAATCCGTGTGAACATTGATTAACACATTTCCTGTGTACATTTGACTATAACACCACAACTAAAAAAAGAGTGAAGGAAGCTTCTGGAACATTCTAGAAAGCTACACCCCAACTTTGCCACAAAAACCCCCCAAACTGAAATGACATTACTGATGACAAAATGATTGCAAGTAATGGATGCCATGGACTTTTAGAAAAAACCAAAGTCACCGTCATTCCATTCCATGCACAAAATAACATGGCAAAACAAAGCTGTGACTCCCCAAAACACAAGCACACACACCAACACTCAGCTGGGAAAGAACATCAGAAATGATAATCCCACACACAAAAAGGAACTCTTTTTAATACATACATATATCCGAAACATCCCAGTACTGTCCACTTACCTCGGGGTTTTTCAGGAGCGGGTTTTTGCAGCCCCTTTGCGGGGATATCACCGCCGCCCTGTACGCGTTTGTAAAGATCTCGAGGATCTGCTCCATCTCCATCTTGTCGAATATCAGGCTCTGATGGAGATCGAGCGCCTCCCAAAGAGCTGTGAGACACACAGAGGAAAAGACATGGTCATGAATCAAAAAGATCTGTGATTTTCTGTGATCAATTTAAAAAAAAACATAACATGACTTTTTTTTCTACCTTCCCAAAGAGATGTGAGACACACAGAGAGAAAGACAGGGTTGTCAATCGATAAGATATGTGATTTTCTGTCAGAAATTTTTAAACATAACATGACTTTCTTTTTCTACCTTCCAAAGGGTTGCGAGACACACAGAGAGAAAGACAGGGTTGTGAATTGAAAAGATCTGTGATTTTCTGTGGGAAAACATAACATGACTTTTTTTTCTACCTCCCAAAGAGCTGTGAGACACATAGAGAGAGAAAGACAGGGTTGTGAATTGAAAAGATCTGTGATTTTCTGTGAGAAATTTTCAAACATTACTTTTTTTTTCTACCTCCCAAAGAGCTGTGAGACTCACAGAGAAAAAGACAGGGTTGTAAATTAAAAAGATCTGTGATTTTCTGTGGGAAAACATAACATGACTTTTTTTTCTACCTCCCACAGAGCTGTGAGACACACAGAGAGAAAGATAGGGCAGTGAATTGAAAAGATCTGTGACTTTCTAAGAGAAATGTTTAAACAGGACTTTTTTTCTACATCCCAAAGAGCTGCAAGACACACAGAGAGGAAGACAGGGTTGTGAATTGAAAAGATTTGTGACTTTCTGTGGGAAAACATAACATGATTTTTTTCTACCTCCCAGAACAACCATCAAGCCATGAGTATGACGCTCAAACCACTGGCCTTTTCCACCCCTTAGTTATATAGACTGTACACAATCGGTGTGAGAAATGAATTGTTTCCTGACACCGCTATCAAATGGGTAATGTGTTCTCACTTGCTGGTGTCCATTCGTGTTGACCTGACCTGACCTTTTCCTGACCTCTTATGACCCCCCTCTTCATCACTTGGGCTATCTCCCTCCACTTCTTATTTCATTCAGTGTCATGCATTTTATTATGATGTAGATCAAGAGGATGTTGAAATAAATATTCATGTATATACGGGCATGGCGTAGAGGTGTATACATTAATTCACCTGTGTAACCTTGCTTCAAGTTCTTTCATAGCTTGCCCTATCCCAATGTCTAGTAGTATGTATGGCTTTTAAGAGAAAAGATGTTAAACTGGAAGAACCGCACGCACACACACACACACACACACACACACAGAGGTACTTCAACTAGAGAACCACACACAAGCACACACACACATACACTACACACGCGTGTCATCACAAACAAAATCACAAATGACTCAGTCTAACTGTCATATATAATATGGTAAACCACCCCTATATTAAATCAACCTCATTTTTTCCTCCCCTCTACCATAACCAACAAAGCAGCAATCAAGCTAATCAAACAACATTTTGGTCACAGCTGCTTGCAGTACGTACACTGTTTAACATTAAAAAATTTAACAACATCCCCCCCCCCCCCCCCCTCTCTTTTCTTCTTCCTCCCCTCTCGTGATTACTTCAGTCATCCCTTCACATCTACTACACCTGATGCACAGTACCGATATATAGGTGAGTTCAGCTGATTACCGACCATCCATCCATCCATTTACAGTGTGTGTGTGTGTGTGTGTGTGTGTGTGTGTGTGTGTAAGTGAGATCAGTTCCTTATTCTATTGATAAGTTACACAAAACAGGAACTCAAACACTGTTTCGAGATAAAGGAACAGTCTCCAAAGAAATAAGAGGTAATCTGTTATCATGTGAGTTTTCTGCATGATCTAATTCATTGCAAAAACCACCAGTAAACACATGTATATGTATGCATTCATACACACACATGTCACACACACACACACACACGTGAACACACACACACACATACGTGTACACACACACACGCACACACAATCTGGTCTATTTCTCATCGACATGTGACCGCCACCTTTCCAAACATAAACCCACCCACCTGTCCTCCAAAGAGAACAAAGAAACAATGGAACTAATTACTGTACACAGCATTTACAACACAGCTGTTCTCCACACCTAAATACACAAAAGTCTACAGGTTTGTTGGGGTTTTTCC
>JAUZNI010417348.1:0-10772 GCA_034780235.1 Concholepas concholepas | reverse complement strand
AGGTACACAGGCAGACACTGAGATAGAGAGACAGTGAGATACACACACTCGTACACACACACACACACACACGCACCCACGCACGCACGCACGCACACACACACAACTACTGGTTAGAAAACATCTTTCCTATCTTTATGCCACACACACACTACACACACACACACACACACAAGGGGGGATTGTAGATGAGGGTAGCAGTGACAGCCACCCCCTCAGGGTGAAAATAGATCTATCTCACTCAGTCTGTCCAAACGCGGTCATAACTAAGGCCCCTAGCAGGCAGCGTCCTGTGTATACACCTCAGATCCGAATAAAGCAACCTCTGAACACCACTGAAATGAATGACCCAGCAACAGTGCAGGGCATATTCTGGCTGGTGGCCTGTGAGCTTCAGACTCCAGTGTTACACCAGAACAAGCCATGGATGTGGGGAGGAATGAGACTGGAGTGAACGGCATGGGAGCAGCAACAGTAGCTGGGGGACATCGCAGAAAAAGAGACAGCAAAAAATGCCCGTAACCCCATCTGGTCATACCCCTCTAACATCATTACACATAAACATGTCTTAGAACAAACCACGACCCTTGCTCACATGAACATCTGTTAAAACATATATAAAAGTAGAAAATTCCCCCTTTGAGACTCCTTCACCTTTACCTATCCCGTAGTCCTGTAGACCGTGGGGGCATCACTGAAGATTTGACAATCAGCTTCAGACTGATTATTCACTTGCAAAGTGTGCATGTTTGTCAAGTTGGTTTAACTTTGGCTCAAATGGAAGACTACAGTACAGCAACCTTCACTAACAGTCATAAATAACAATACGGCAAAGTTTGGGGCTAGGTTCCTCTGGGTTTCCCCTCTGACCCCCCCCCCCCCCCCTTCATTTGCCTCTGTGTGTGTGTGTGTGTGTGTGTGTGTGTGTTTGTGTGAGCCTTTTTTTTTAAACCATCACCAGCGAAATTCCTGATCTAAACTAGTAAAAACAAAGCATTTATCCCCATTTTCCTGTCACATACAAAAACAGGATTGTTCTTTAAATGTCACGGTGAAACAAACCGCTGTCACACAGTACACTGCCAAAAGAATCACGTCACACGCCACGTCAACGGTTAGAACTGCGTTATTCTCTCACTGCTGTGACTGGTTTAGAGTGCAACACGGCTTGGGGTGCTACAAGGGAGATAATTAATACCACTCTGAGGTGCACAAAAGCCAGAAAGTTATCTCCCATAGTCTGTATAAACAATTCTCACAAGCAATCCATAACACTTGTTGACAATCTGGTAAAATCCACATAAGCTTAGGCTCTTTTTTTCTCTGAAGATTATTCAGGACAACAAAACTGAATAAATGGCAGTCAATATAACACTTATAACAGATCTGAATTTTGAAATTAAAAAAAAAAGGAACAGTGTGTGTGATAAGCCAAAAAACAAACAACAACAACAACAAAACAATAGAGTATGTGGTTCTCAGCACAGTTCTGTCTCATTATTCAGTTTCTTTCGTTGGGGTTAATGCTGCTTTTTCTTTGTGTTTTTACAAACTTGATTACACTGAATGTGTCAAAAACAATTCTGAAGGTAATTTTTGGTAATCTATCTATTCAACGAGCAACAGGAACTTTTCATTCACAGTATGGTACTTGGTAAAATTACTCTCTTTTTTTCACTTTTGTGGGAAAATCCCTTTTTTCATGGGTGAAGATGACACTCTATTCAGAAAACATAGGACTCTGGAAAACTGCCAGATGGTTGTATGAGAGGGTGTCTTTAAATGTGCGTACTTTCACCAAGTTAAGATCACAAAATGGATTGATGATTTAGGAAGCACAGACTTTCTCTCATTTACGTTAATGTTGCTCAGTTTGCATCACACAACTTGCTGTCATATGACAAACTAAAGAATGTTCATTGATTGAATTAAATGTCTTCACTGCTAGAAGTAGTACTGGGACTTGCATTCACACAAATTAATGTGCTACAAGCTTGCTCGATAATGGTTAACAAAAAAAAAATCTCCTCTAATACAAAGCTTAGCACACAGAGGAGAAAAGCAGTCAGGGGTCACTTTTTTTCTCCCATCTTTTTTAATTTTTTTAATTTTTTTTCAAGAACTTTATCATTGAAAAAGAGCTCCACAGTTAGAAACGGCTCCTGAACATGCTCAGCTGGCGATGTGTTTATTTTAATCTACAACACACACACGCTTAGTTATGCACTGTATGTATGCATGTCAGAGATCTGGGATCATGAGCCAAAACAATGGGAAAATTCAGAACAAGGACAGAAATCACGGAGACTGCACACAGAAAAGTTTATGCTGGCAGTCAGAAAGTCCACTCAGCTCAGGGAGAAAGTGGGGAGTGGGGGGTGGGGACTTTGATTTTAAAGTTGCACAAAACTTGTGAGTACTTGTGAGGTATTATTTTTTCCTTGCAAGTTATTATTTTTTACAGACAAGCACTGCACTGCAGAAGACTTCTTTCTCTCCCTTGTTCTGTCTTTTTCCCCTTCCGCTTACTCTGCAGCGGTCAGTCTGCTTCCCTGCCTGTCCTTTCTCTTCTTCAGAAGAAGTTCCACACAGCTGAAATTGCAAGCACATAGATCTATCTCTTCTTTCTCGCTCTCTTTCTGGTGGAAAGCGTTTCATTTCATTATTCACTTTTTTTTTTATTGATAGTGATAATTTTTCCTTTAGAAAAGTAAGATTTCTTGGTAGATATTTAACATGCAGTGAGAAAATCGAAAGATAATGCTTTCTGATTCATTACATAATGAAGGTTGTGTTCAATAACAAGATAATGAAGCAGAAAAAGAGAGGAAGAAAAGACCACAAAAGCCCATCACACACATTCACAAGCAGAAGCAACATTAATTAAATTTGGCTTGCTCGCTCCAGGCCAGTTGGCTCAACAGACTCAAAGGATGAGGTGCAGACAAAAGTGACCATGAACCTCTGATACAGACTCTGTGCCTCATCTTTATCTAAAAGACATACATGTGTTTCTTACTTATCTGACCTCAGATTTGTCTTAGTTAAAAAACAAAATCTTTCATTTCAATCTTTCATTTCAATCTGTCTCCTAATCCTTGTGTTCACAGATCAATATGGATCATCTACCACACAAAACACAGG
The DNA here is from genome assembly GCA_034780235.1 of Concholepas concholepas. Taxonomy (NCBI): domain Eukaryota; kingdom Metazoa; phylum Mollusca; class Gastropoda; order Neogastropoda; family Muricidae; genus Concholepas; species Concholepas concholepas. The sequence goes on along the minus strand of JAUZNI010417348.1, from coordinate 7,628 downwards.
TAAACTGATGTGTTGCATGGTGAAGTTTTCAAATTAAAGATAAATCATAAACTTTGCTACATGATGCAAAATAATGACTGAAAAAGAGTCCATGCAAACAGTTCATGTAACCTTGGCTATCTTTCTGTTTCTCTTTCTACCACTTCACTTGAAGTTGTACCCTTTGTTAAAATTCAATACCACAACACAGTATACACTTTCATCAACTCAAAAGTATTATAAATAATAAATTATAAATCTGGCTAACAAACAAATGAGCCATGTTTGCCTCACAGCTTCTCCATGAAAAAAACATACCACTGACCAACACAGGCTGGACTATGGTACATCATTATCACATGGATTTCATAATTCTACTGCTACATCATAGTCATGAACAGCACCAGCCAATGCCAACAGTAACACATATTTTACTCTAAAATACTTTCTAAATGCATCAAAACCATTCACTGTCCTGCATCTCATAAATATAATACATTACTACAGACAGAATAAATGGATGACCTTAGCAATTTATTTTCATGTCATACTTTATTCATACTAATCACAATTCATAGCCATTCTTTTTCCTATTTTTTTTAAGAACTGTACCACCTTGGCAATGTATTTAAACACCACACACATCAAAGTCATAGTCCTGTATCTGATAATCATATATGTTACAACATGATACTGCAGAGAGCTCTATCATACCTTGGAGATGTATTCGGAGGCAGTGGGAGCCACCGTGGTTCGAACGGTGTCCAGGACTTTGGACCCCTGCGTGGTGTCGGTGCTCCACACCCCCTGCTGCACAGTGGCGTACACCGCTCCCCCACCGATCACCAGCTTGGTCACATTCCTGCCACAGTTCACCACTCTTTGCTGTCATCTTTTTCTTCTTTCTCTCTTTGTTATGTATCATGTGTGTGTGTGTGTGTGTGTGTGTGTGTGTGTGTGTGTGTGTGTGTGTGTGTACATGTGTCTGTGTATTACTGCGTGTATGTACTACACTATTTTACTGACTAATACAGTACATGCATGTGCACCACAGTGTATGGATCTCTATCTTTTCTGCACAGGCCTAATTAAAATAAAAAAATCACTTGACATATTTATCTCCTATCAAATTTCCATTATTTTATTTTATTTAGCACAGTTGTATAACTTTCTGCATTTCATTTTTCATTTCATATCACATTTTCTTATTTTCTAAAGCCTTAAACTTAAAGAAAGTAAAAGTTGCTGGTTCAATTCCTGTCTCACGCCGAACTTTTCCCCCATCTACTAGATCATGAGTCGTGGTCTGAGTGCTAGTCTTTTGGATGAGGTCAGAAATGCTTAACCAGGATCCTGTGTGCAACATACTTAAATACATGATTTAGGCTAACACGCCTTGTTAATGTTATTAAGATAAATAAAGGACTATGCTATGGCAACAAGAAGCTCTCCCTGGACAAAATGTGTACACAAAAATAAAATCTTATGAAAAATCACACTTGCTGACACAATGACAGGATTTTTTTAAATACAGGAGCCGAAAAAAAACATAATTTTAAATCAAACTGACAGCCCTGTGCCAGTAGTTTAGCACAGGACTTTCCATCTAGGCTAGAGAAAGCAGCCCAAATTTCAAGTAGACATCTGTCATGACTAGAACTAGTAGAAGTGGTACACATACAATGGAAAGTTGGTGCCTGATGAGCCTGACCTGTCTACCACTGATATAGCATCAGATTGAGTTTTGCCTGAGAACAGTAAGGCGATCGGTGAATCAAACTTAAGTAGGCCTCAGTAACCCTACGTAACGACTAACGGATCAAGCCGGACAGTCGAGCAAGGTCACACGATTCGCGATTCAATTCCTAGTTTTCTTTTGAGATCGACAGAAAAAAATCATAAACAAAAAAAAGTTTCTGAACGAATATATTATGACTTAATAGTGCGTGATAGCTGTACTTCAAAAGTGACTCTTTCATAACAAAATAATAATATTTACACACTCACTTCACGAGACTGACGGCTGCCATCTTGAAATCGAAAGCTCAAACAATGTTGAGTTGTTTCCCTTGCTTAAAGGTAGGCAAAGTAACTTCCCCTGAAAGTCACATTTGGCGCGACAGATGTGATAAAAACCGAAATATTTTGTATTATTGTCAGAGATCGGAGATACTTTTCAATGATTTTACTAAGCTAAAGAGAAAAGCAGCTATCCTTGTTCGGTTTCCTTAACGAGGTATCTTTCTACTCGGTTGCTAGTAACCATGAATGCACCTACGGAAGGACGCGTGCTGCTTGTTGGTGAAGGGAATTTTTCGCTGTCGGCTTCTCTGGTGGAAGGAGGGACCATATCGGGCCCTCAGATGATAGCGACATGCAGAGAGAGCTTCACAGCAGTGCAGGAAAACCACCAGTTGGCTGCCTCCAATATTGACTTCTTGGAAAAAGCTGGTAGGCCTAAATAAAATGTCATACCTTGTGTGTGTGTGTGTGTGTCACTGTGTGTGTGTGTGTGTGTGTGTCACTATGTGTGTGTGTGTGTGTGTGCGTGTGTGTGTGTGTGTGTGTGTGTGTGTGTGTGTGTGTGTGTGTGTGTGTGTGTGTAACTCACTAAATGAGTAAATCAGTAAATGTGCTGCTCAAGTTCAAATGAAATCATTGATAGACTAGGTTAGGTATGATCATTCATAAGCAATAAAATTTCCAATTTTTCTGATTCACATACTCATGAATATACTGCAACATTTTGGAAATCATAGATTAGCAGGCCAAAGGCATAAAATGATGAATCATTGTTAGGGGCCTATTGTGCACACACACACACACACACACACACACACACACACATATGTAGACTGTAGTGTGATGTACAACACACACAGTGACACGCACACACCACACACACACACATACACACACACACACACACACACACACACACACACACACATGTACACACACAATTACCTTTTACCAGCAAATTTGATTACTTACTAGAAGTTACTTCTTAGATATTTATCCACTCAGTTACTGAACTTTCAACAATTAGATTAGAATGAGGTAGGCTAAACAGTTGAGCCTGAGGGAAGAGCGTTCAGACTACCACTGTACCAGCTTGTGTAAGGTGTGTTTGTCCATTGTTCGATTTAAGGTTTTTTCACTATTGCTTTGTATTACTATTAGTATTAGTATTACTACTATTACTAGTATTAGTATCATTGATATTAGACGTAGGGAGACACGTACCGACATTAGGAATATGTTAGGCCTACTATTTATTTATCATTACATGTGTTTGTGTCTGTGTGTCACTTTGTGTGACTGTGTGTGTAGGTGCGACAGTGCTGTTTGAGGTGGATGCTACTGACTTGCACAACAGCCAGGAAATCAACTTCTATCAGTTTGAGCGAGTCATCTTCAACTTTCCTCTGGCCGATCGACACAACATCAAGAAAAACCGAGAACTTCTTTCAGACTTCTTCAGCAGGTTCGTTTGTGCCTCATTGTGTTGTTGAATAGGTTTCTTTACTGCTACTGGTATTAAATGAACATTGCGTTCTAGAAAACCTGAAAAAAACTACTGTACTGCATTCAGTTTTGTTGCTCTCTCTCTCTCTCTCTCTCTCTCTCTGTCTGAGTCTCTCTCTCTCTCTCTTTTTTGATATTTTGTGTTCTTATTGTCACCAACCGATTTCTAATAATATGGCTATTGAAGTTTTCTAAAGGTTTTGTTTGCTTTCCAGTGTGAAGAACATCCTTGACCCTGAGAAAGGTATGGTCATGGTCACGCTGTGCAAAGGTCAAGGGGGCACACCAGCAGATCAACCAATGAGGTCATGGCATGACAGCTGGCAGGTGGTTTCCATGGCGGCCAACGCAGGCTTCCTTCTCACCCACATCTTTCCTTTCCAGGCCGAGCAGTTCAGCCGCTACAAGAGTGTTGGCTTCAGGTCAGTAGATAGATATGTTGTCTGCTTTCGTGTGGTTGGTTGGTGTAGAGATCTATTCTTGTCTTTGTTTTCCCTTCAATGATCGTCTGATCATACACTGTTTTATATTTCTTTTTTGTCTTCAGTTTTTATGTTGTTGTTGATTTGTTTATTCTGTAGTATTATGATCAAAGTCAGTCGTGTATGCATGGAATGACGTATTGGAAATTTGTATGTAAAGTGTTTTAGACTTTTACTTGAACTAAGTTGCTTAAAGTGCTGACATACAACAACGTAGATGGGCCCAATGAATTAGCGATAGTATGACGAGGAAAAAACAGGACAATTGGGAAGATAGAAACAGCAATCACAATAACAAAAGAAAAGAACAATAAAAGAACAATCAATCAAAAGGATACATTGAGCAATCATTGAATCAATGACACACATGTATACAATGATACATACACTCCTGTCTGGGGGTCAGACTTTCCTATCCATTACTTTCTACTGTTAATTATCACTTGACATATATACTGCTTTCTTCTTTTTGTCCTCAACTCTTTAAATCCTTCAACAAGTTTCACTAACCCCTATACTTTTATAGTGAAGCCTGAAGGCGTAGGTCATGTTTTGGAATGTTCTGTATCATCCTGCTGCTGTTGATGCTCACATTGATGTGGATGATGGCAGGTTCCAAGACAAAGGCTTCAATACAGACAACGCCCTGACCCACATCTTTGAGGTGGCAGCAGCTGTCAGTATGCCGACAGTCGGCTCTGCTCGCAGTGTCATGACACAGGACGACACGCCGTTTGTCGTGCCAGCCTATGTCAGCCGAAAACACAACAGGTACTTCACCTCATAGACACATATATAATGTCCGTGCTCACATGAGCATGCAAATTATACACACACATGTATGTACACACACAGTGTTTGTGGGGATGATGTAGCTAAGAGTGAGTGGTTTTGTTTTTAGTGCTTTTGTAAATGTCAGTGGCATGAAGTGGTTGTGATGCTTTCAAAGTGTAGTGCCTTGAAAAATAATGTGTGGAATGCTGGTTGAAAGATGTGGGCCTATGTGGTGGTTGTGGTGCTTTCAAAGTGTAGTGCTTTGAAAAATAATGTGTGAAATGCTGCCAGTAGTAAAAGATGCGTGCCTATGATGTGGTTGTGATCATGCTGAAGGGTTGACTTGCAGATCTGCTGTGCAGGTGGAGTTTGCTGGACAAGAAAGACCACCCTGTCTGCACCCTCCTTCACCACCTCACCGCCCAGCTCGCCCCCCTCTTCCCCTCCCTCTCCCACCTGCCTTCCAACTCCCCCCTCCTCCCCCAGGTCCTGCCTGGCCACATCTCATCCCTCAGTGCCGCGCCAGGCGAGGAAGAAAACACCGACACGACTGCCAGCGATGATCGTGGCCTGCCAGACGGCAGTGACGCGACAGCAGGAACGGGTGACGCTGACAGGAGAGAGACAGACGGGATGGTGCCTCAGGCAGGGGGTGGAGATCCAGGATTGCAGACTGCCTCCAGCAAGGAACGCAAAGAGCTGGAGAACAGGCAGAGGGTGGCAGCTGGATCAGATGGCGTTATGGAAGGGAACCTCAACACCACCGCCACACTGGCAACCGGTGACCCAAACACCGACACTGCGGCCAGTAACGGCTACCAGTCTGCTGACCAACCGTTATCATCACAGCCCTTCAGGCACGGAGTGGAGAGGGAGGGGGCTGTGGCTGATGGTCAGAGCACGGGGTCAGCTGCGTCCACTTTCCCACCACTGGGGTCAGCGGTGTATGTGCTGCACAAAGCGTCACAGCCCGATTCTCCAGAGCCCCCCCAGTCAGGTGAGCGTCACGCCTCACAGCAACCCCCGTGTTCTCAGACTGTCTCAGGGGCTGAACTCCAAGCCGCGGATTCCTGTGCCAGCCCGACTGAAGAAACCATGGAAACGGAAGAGAAGTCTGTCACTTCTGGAGAACTGCCGGAAGCCAAAAGGTGCAGAATGGACTCTGATTCTGCACAAAGCAGCTTTGTTCCTTCGGTGAAGGCTTTGTTTCACTTGCGTTGTTCCCTGATAGAAAACCTGCCCCAACTTCACCGCTACATGAAAACCAAGGGCAGTAACCCTGTCCTGACGTCGGGGATTGTTTACCGCAAGTGTCCCGTCTGTCCCTCGGAACTGGCTGCCAGTCACGAGGCGCTGATGCTTGCAGAGCAGGACGACGGTGCTGAAGGACTGACAGATCAGCTGAATGCCGCCCTGAAATCAGTGATGGGTAAAGACACTGCCGCCTGTCTGAAGGTGATCGGCATGAGGAAAGGAGTGCGTGTTGGCGAGGCAGGCAGCCGGTTGGATACAGAGGCGGCCTTGGTTTTACGGTCAACCGACAGACAGACCTGCGCGACTCTGGGCCATGTCTTCACCTTCAGGGAGGTCGCCGGTTGTGGACAGGGGTCAGGGCTGGCCAGTAGCAGAGGGGTGTTGGGAGCCGTCCTGTATCTGGACACAGTTCTCCTCCACGCTTTGCACCTGCCCAACCTGCGCCTCCTGTGGTCGGAAGACAGGAGGTTCCTGGGGCAGTTCTCCAAAGGAAGCGATCCTCTGGGCTCCTTCTCGGCGTTCAGGACCTTCAGCCTGTACCCCGTTCGCTTTGTGCACGACGTCAGCTTCTGGGAGAACCCTCAGCGCGTCTTCGAGGAGGAGGAGTTTCTGGATGTGGTGCGGGAGGTGACGGACGACACGGTCACCAAGGTCACCCTGGTGGATCGCTTCGATCAGGCGGAGGGCGGCAAAACCAGTCGCTGTTACCGCTTGGTGTTCCAGTCCCACGACCACGCTCTGTCCTACATCACTTCCTGGAGACTGCAGAGCGTTCTCCGACTCAAGGTCGCTCAGCAGCTGGGCGTCACTTTGAGATGAGATGGGTTGTGATGTCTTCTTGTGTTCACCGTTTGGGGGAAAAAAGTGTAAAGGTTTTGCCCAGACAGAAACGTTAGAAACTGTCATCGTGTTATGAGGAATATTTATGTATAAGGTTGTTGTTTTTTTAAATGTTGTTGAGGTGAATGATTGAACAGGTTAAAGAACAATTGTATATTTTTATATTAAAAAAAAAAAGAATTCCTCAGCTAGAGCTCCAAGGTTCACCGATGGTTATGCAACCATTTTTACCCACCATTAAGGTAGCCGCATTCCGACTCGGGGGAAGAATAGCGGTATGAACTTGGTGCAATCATCAAAATACTATCAGACTGCAAGAGCTGTGAGCATCAAAGTTTCATTTACATGTAGAACTTAGAAGAAAAAACAATCCTGGTTAAGATGTTCACCTTAGCAGTTGTTTACAGTAATAATTCAAAGACTTGTTCGTGCATAAATTTTTAACAATGAAATGTGCCAAGTTCTGTTATTGTGATTTTTTTTTCAGATTCAGCTTGCTCAAGTTTGAAGTACAGGGTGAGGTCTACAGTCTACACTGTTGTCGATATTTGAGGCAGGAAAATGAACCAATGGCATGTCACTTGCTGTGTCGTATGTCTTCAGTTTTGCTTTATTGACATTGAAGACAAAAACGTGGCCGTCTTTTTCTTCTGCAGCAGCCAGGGAAAACTCTTTAAAGTATTTTCTGTATTTTTAAAAAAATAATTATTTGTTCATCTTGTTTAAGCTAGTTATTGGTTAGTTGGTTTTTGTTGGGGGGGGGGGGGGGGG
>JAUZNI010416237.1:0-10780 GCA_034780235.1 Concholepas concholepas | reverse complement strand
ATATCTCTCTCTCTCTATATCTATATATCTATATATATATGTGTGCGTGTGTGTGTGTATACATAATGTCAGTGTGTGTGTGTATGTCAGTGTGAGTGTCAGTGTGTGTTAATGTGTCACTGTGTCAATATTTACAAACACACACGTGTGTGTGTGTGTGTGTGTGTGTGTGTGTGTGTGTGTGTGTGTGTGTGCGTGCGTGCATGCATATTCACAGGTGTGGGTGTGAGTGAGACATTTTGCGAGTGAATGAATGTATAGGTATGAGTGGGTGTAAGTGTGTGTGAGTGAATGACTGTGTGTGTGTGTGTGTGTGTGTGTGTGTGTGCCCATTTATTCAAGGTATGTGCTGAAAGAAAGGAAAGAGAACTGACAAAGCAAGCAATCATACAGCCAGGGTGGAACAAAGAGCAAAAAAGAAAAGGGATTATCTTGATCACAGACCTGTTTATGTAGACAGGCAGAGTGAAAAAGAGAAAAACTACACAGACATTCTGTTAGCAAAAAAAAGAAGGAAAAAAAGCCACTCTCACAGGAAAACAGATCTATACACCCACAGAAATAAAAACAAAACAAAAAAAGGTAGCGCTGCACAAGTTTCAATATATGCTTTCCTCAGGGAAGAGCAGCCCCAACTTCACTCTGACTGAAAGTGGTATACCGTTTACAATACATACCAACAGACACGTACATGGACACAGACAGAACAACAGATCAAAGCAGAACATTCATCAATAATCCACCAACAGGGAAGGGAAAGAAAGGAAAGACCGCAGCAGGAAAAAAAAATCAATACCAAGAGAACAGCCTCTGAAGAATGAAAACTGTCCTCAAGTGGGGACTAAAATGTCTCTACCAAGATCACAGTGCCAAGACCATGTGTACACAGCAATTAGACTTGTAACTAACACCTTGTGTCTTTAATCTCTACTTTCTGCCCCCTCCTCATCAAAATGTCACACAGTGTCCAGACACATTTATCTTCAATTCAATTGCTCTGCTACACTGTAAAGTACATATTGCTTTACCTTACTGCATATGTACCATACTCCATTGTAAACCCCTGTGTGCCACTATAGTGCGTTCCATTGTCATGTAGACAATTGAGGACTGTGGTGCTACGTGAAACACTACAGGGCTGTTTTGGCCTGTACTATGCTTCTTTATCAGATAAGGAAATTACACTGCCTCAGCACTCAAACTCTTGATCTAGACTCTTAACTGACCATCTGTAGATTGCACGCTGGGCATCACCATCCATACTATAAGCCACAGTTGCCTACTCTATAATGAAAGACGGATTTCTTTTTTGCATGTGTAAAAGATATTAATGCATTTGCACGAGGGACTTGGGTTTATAGACTCATCTGGAGGACTAGGGGACTGTCGTCAAAACTGACCTTAATTCCGGTGAGAAAAACAACAACCCTCACATAGATCACTGGAGACTTGAAAGTCTACACCTCTGACTATTCCAGATCATAAGTCTGATGCTTTAACCACTGTGCTACCTGCCCCTAGCTCTTCAGTGAAGAGATCTACTCTGCTAAGTCATAGTGGACTGTATTGCCTTGTGTAAGTGTGTTGTACTGCACAGTATTGTATTGTATACTACTTTCAGCCATGGCAGAGTATACTACCACAAGAGCAGTGCTACCCATGGGTTAGTTGTTTCCCTTTGAGACGGGCTCTTTGTTACCCAGAGTCAGCCCTCTTGTTGCGGTGGGTTCTTTACAAGTGCTAAAAATGTGTTTTGCAGATAGGACGTTGGTTCATCATCTCAGCGGCAAGATTAGCATTAAGACCACCACTCAATGTCTTGTGGATGGGGGAAAAGTTCAGGTCTGAATGGGGATCAAACTTACAATCCCTTGCTTTCTAGACGAGTGCATTACCTCTAGACCACCGAGCTGATGTGTAGTGTAGTGTTGGGCACTGCATTACACTGTATTCATACATAAGGTTTGCAAAGCACAACATTATCATGATGATGTACTACACTATGCTTCTGTACTGTTTTGAACTATGTGTTACAATACATTCATAATATACTATTCTGTATTTTACTGTACTGCACCATTCTGTATTGGATACTTTACGGCCCAGGCCAAAAGGTTTGTCAGTTATTAATGGAAGCTAACAGTCAAGACCTATCTTAAAATGTTGATATGTTTTAAAATGTTCTGCTGAAATTTTCTTCAGCCATGACAAGCTCTTAGCATCACAGCCTGCACTCTCCTTTTTGGAGAAAAAATCCTCTTAAGTCAGAGTATGGCTACCTGTATGGCGAGGTACTTGAAAAGAATCACACTCATAAACTTCTCATCTAGTGTGCATTTACGCCAGTTACGGCCTCACTGAGATTTCCAGGTGTGGTGAGTGAGGTAATATACATGTTGTGGGTGATCCCCAGGGTGTTAAGCTGGGGAATGTGCAATACTTTTATTTTGTAATAACATATATTGCACTGTCTTGCATTATTTTTTAAAGTGTGTGCGTGTGTGTGCGTTTGTGTGTGTGTGCATGTGTGTGTGTGTGTGAGCACGCATGCGTGCGTGTGTAATCTGCAGTAACAATAGCCAGCAATGCATGAAATTGTCCTTTATGCAGAAGCAAAAGTTCCTTTCATTTCAACACCTGCATAGACTCCCTCTGTAAACACCTGTCAATATTGACACAATCACTCCAAATACAGTCAGTTGCTAGGAGGGCCTCTTCTCCTGTGTTCTTGTTATTCAAGAGAAGTTCATAACAAAAACTAGTAGTAGCAGTTCAGTAGTAGGAGTAATAGAAGTAGCAGCAGATGAAGTAGAAGCAGTACTGTAGTAGTAGTAGTAGTAGTAGTAATAGTAGTAGTAGTAGTAGCAGCAGCAGCAGAAGTATAAGTTTGAAAACTATAATTGTAACTATTCATACTAATACTAACAATCCTAACAATGCAAATCATTATAGTCACTGACATATTGTCATCACATTGACCACAACCACCACCACCCTAAACATCATCCTTAATCTCAACCATAGCGGTATGGATACTTTTGATAATTATACAGTGTGTGTCTTAAGTACTCATTGCACTTCTGTGTGGTCTCAGTCATCATTTGCACATAACTTACACACACACACACACGCACGCACGCACGCACCCACACACGCACACACACACACACACACACATTATACATTCACACACACACATGTACACACAGAAAAATCACAACAGAATAATATTTTTAAAAACCCAACTTAAACCAGTATATTACAGTCCCCTACCTTTTTCGTTTGTAAGTCTAACCCAAATTTCTAATTTTAGAACCATCACACAAACCCAGATTTTGTTCACCTACAGCCATACCCTACACATAAATCATCTTTTGTATTGACACCAGAGCAAAGGAACCCACAAGCAACATTACAATAGTTTACTCTTATGGTGAGTGCCTCTGAGAACAGCCCATTGAATGTTCTGTGAAAGCACTGCATATATACGTATGTCTAGTTTTCTACAACAAAAGAGACTGTGTCAGAGAGACTATGAATTTACCGTTGGCTAAGAATACCCCTTTGGCCACAAAAAAGGTCAAACTGGATTTAAGGTTGGGGCCTTCTTTGTGAGAACTGAAAAAAAAAAGAGAACAAAAAGACTAGAACCACAGCGTGGTGAACTCTCTTCTCCCTTTATTCCTGAAGCGTCATTGGGGTGCTGCTCCAAGTTTTTTTCAGGCTGTTTATCTTAAGAGCAAGTTGAACCTGGTGGAACCTTCTTCAGGTACAGGTACAGCTACCAAAGGCTGGCATGAACTGCGAGATCTTTAACATGCGTACTAGTTCTGCGTGTGTATAGTATATAGGAAATGAAGGCACTGGCAGGCCAGTGCTGTAACTGTAAGCTGACCCAGGAGACCCTAATTATAATCCCCACCCTTAATTCACCAGAAGCTGCTGCTGAGATTCGAACCCACGACTTTATGGACCCATTGAGCTGAAGCCAAATGTGCTTATCCACTTAGTTAGAGCACCCAGTACAGTAAGCTATATGTGCAAATGATTAAATACACACTTGCAAATTTATAACAATCCAAGTAAATTGTTACCCAAGTCTGCCAGAGGAGATAATTGTATTCCCAAAATACTACAATCTTGTGTGGTCATTCTCACCAGCTGTCAACTCCTTTCTGAGTCATTTCAGTCAGTTTGCATCATGCAGTGAAACCAAGAGTCAGCCTCCTGGGGAGTTCAGCTGTAAGTTTTGGATGGTGTGTTTTTTGTGATACATATGCAGCATCTCTTTACAGACATCACTGATGAAATGCCATAGTTAGATTCTTGTCATGCTGAATGCTGATTGTCAGAACAACTCACTCCCTTGCACAGTATCATGCTTACAAAATAAAACAAAATAGATAAACAAAAAGAGAAGGTTTACATACAATTTACAACCCCTCCCCCCCCCCTATATTCAAACTCAAGAGAGCAGAAAGCCAGGAGAAGCATTCTGAGAATAGATTTTACAACCACACAAAAGTGGAGCTCAACCATATACTGTTCATGTTTATTATACATGAACAAGCTATTGTACTTTGTACTGAATGGTTGGGCGATTTCCACTTCTGTGTTTTTGTATTGATCATACATCCTGGTGAGTGGTAAGAAGTGTTTATACTACTCAAGAGCATGGGCATTTCTCTTCTATGGAACTACAATAGCACTGGTTCCACCCTAGCAGCCATAAACCGTGTTCTGTTTATCAGCTATGAAGATTTCATGGTAAGGTGTAACTCAGTAACCAGTTGTATTTATGAACAGGTAACATACCTGAAATACTGATTAAAATACATTTTGCACTGTACTGTTCTGTAAACTATTCTTAAATCATAACTGTCATGTTCTGTAAACTATTTTAAGTCATTAAAGTAAGCTTAAATTTTTTTTTTTTTAAAAGGATGCTTTCAAAATGACACACAAGAGTACACATCTCAACATGTGCATACAAACATACACTTGCACTAATTACACAGGCATGCAATCCTGTGTACTCACACACACACACACACACAGACACACATGTCTACACATATAGACAGACATGCAGGCAGACAGATGGACACACAGAGTTTTCTTTCTCTACTTTTCTTTATGAAAATAAGGTATTTCATATCAAATCACTTCTAGTTTGTTGAATGTCTTCTTTTCTAACAAATGATTGCAACATAAAGATGTGGCGGAACCATTGCACCAAAAGTTGATTTCAGCTGCTTGAAAAGATCGTGAAAAAAAGTTGATACTGAAAGGTATTGAAAATGACAATGAGGCATGAGACACTGTAAGAGGGAGAGTTTTATTATAAATTGTTTTTGTTTGTCTGTTTGTTTCTTTGTTTTCAGATATGTATGCGTTGTTTATTTATAAATGTCACAGATAATTATCATGATATACCATGGTATAATTTCCTTGCACAGTCTCATTTGCATACAGCATCAAACAAAAAAACACAAAAAAACCAAAGAGAATATTTACACACAATTGACAAAACTAAAAAAAAGTAGAAAGTGAGGAGATGCATTCCGAATTGCAATCACATAGCGACACAAATGAGCCATATACATACTGAAATGTTTATGTATGACCAGGCTATTGTACTGAATGGTTGGGTGGTTTCCACTTCTACTGTCTTTTTATACTGATTGTACATGCATGTATCCTGGTGAGTGGTAAGAAGTGTTTATACTACTCAAGGGCATGGGCATTTCTCTTCTATGGAACTACAATAGCATTGGTTCCACCCTAGCAACTATGAACTGTTCTGCTGATCAGCTATGAAGATTTCATGGTAATGTGTAATGCTTTGACTCTGTAACCAGCTGTATATGAACAGGTAATATACCTGAAATATTGATTAAAATACATCTTGGACAGTCCTGTCCTGTAAACTTTTTTTTTTTTCATGAAAGTAAGACTTTTTCATTAAAAAAGTTTGGATGCTTTCAAAATGACATGCAAGGGTACACATCTCAACATGTGCATACAAACATACACTTGCAAACAGACACACATTATGTAAGCATATGCATTCCCGCATGTTCACACACCTGCACATACACACAGTTTTCTTTCTGTGCTTTTCTGTTTGAAAACATATCTCCAGTTTGTTAGATATCTCCCCCCCCTCCCAATGTTTGCAATTATGTTTCTCTCTCTGCGGTCCCTTACCAGCTGGGGTGTGTCATGCCTGGTCTTCAGAGCTTGCAACCTTGCAGGAGGTCTGCTCGTTGGCCTCAGCCAACACATTCCAACTTCAGAGCAGTTTATTCATTGTACAAGTTGCATGCTGGGTATGTTTGTTTCCGTAACCCACCAAATGCTCACATGAATTATGGGATCTTTAACATGCATATTTGGTCTTCTGCATGTGTATACATGACGGGAAGGCACTGGCAGGTCTGCTCTTGAAGTTGACCTGGAGATTGTAAAAATCCCCCCCCCCCTGTAATTCACCAGACGCCAACCTTGAGATTCAAACCCAGACTTCATGGAGCCATGGGATTGAATTTAAACAGTCTTAATCACTCAGCTATAGAGTCCGTCACATTTATGTTTAATTCATTCCCAGTTTTTGGGTAAAGGGATCAGTTGAAATAAAATGCTTATGAATCAATGTTGATACAGATAATCATCACCATTACTATCATCATCATAATTAGCAGCAGCAGCAGCAGCAGACCCACCACCACCACCACCACCATAACCATCACCCCCATCCATCCCCATTCCCTCAGCCTCAATACCACCTACCTGAAAGCAGGAGGGGTGAGGTTTGCCTGGCGGCAGGGCAGCCTGATATTCCACCTTGAGTTCCCCGACCACAGAGATCATGGTCTTGCACACAATGTTCTCAATGTCTCTCCACAGCCCCGAGGGGTCCAGGCCCATCCTCTCCAAGCGGCAGAACACGCTGGTCATTTTGCGCTTGCTGCCCTCGTCCTCCTTGTCTGACTTGTTGAAGGTGGAGCTGCGTTTGTTGAGGGAATAGTTGGTCAAGTGCATGAACGTCTCGTGCAGGTTCTTGTGGGTGGGGTTCTCGTACGGCACCGTGGAGAAGCGGGCCAAACCCTCATTGCAGATGTGGATCTCTAAGGGGTCCAGTTTTTTGATGACCACGTACACTCTCAGGTCAAACTTGTAGCCATCCATGAGCAGCACGTTGCTGAGGTAGTCCTGCACAACATGGGAGCGGTTCGGGTGCGGGACATACCCCTGGGGGTCGCGAAGCAGATAGATTCCCTCCCCTTGAGAACCTTCACTGGGCTTGACGATGAAGGTGGGTTTAGGTTTGGATTTGCGTGTCTCGTTCATCTGTCGGACATCGTTGCAGAACTCGTGGTACTGGGCGGGTAGGATCCAGGTGCGGGGAAAGAAGGTGAAGTCTTCAGGGAACAGCTGCTTCATCAGCATCAGCTGCCGGAACAGACCCACCTTGTGGAACACCTCCAGGGACCCTGTCAGAGCACACAGAATGACAGATCTGTTTACAGACTGAGACCAACCCTGTAACAGCCACACAAGTCACAGCAAAGTACAGCATTGACATCAGCATTAAAAAGTCATAGCGCAATGAGAATTAGCACAACAAACACGATACCTTCAACAAACATGATGGCAGTATTGTTGATAGGAACATACACTGCTAAACTGAAAGCAAGAATTGACAAGAAGAGATGTAAACACTGCATAAAGTCAACCAGCAATACTCAAAAAGTTAAAAATAACAGGAGTTTCATTCAGGACCAGTACAGGTTCTAGTCACACATAATTGATACGATCAACAAACAGAAGGGATCTCACACAAATATTGAGATACAATAGCCAAAAATTCACTGGGGGGGGGATCAGCACAAAAGGGTTTCAAAGACCTGTTAATGCACTGAGTACTTGTTTTTAGCCTGAACAACTCAGATTATCTTTTTTATCTAAGGGGCAGTGAACTGACGGGTAAAATATGAAACCAAGACAAAACCAGAAGAATTAAGGCAGCCACTGGCTGTTATGACCTTTTTGTGTGTTTTTTTTTCCTGGGTTAGAGCTCCAAGGTTCACCGATCGTGAGATTTTGTGTATGCAACCTTTAACCCACCGTTACAGTAGCCACATTCCGACTTTGGGAATGATGTCTGAACACAACACCAGTGTGCATGCGGTTTTGTAAATTTTGTCATCCCTTCCCACTGGCATGGGTTTTAATGCGTGCGCAAGATGTTCTGCCTGTGTTTGTACACAAGATCTTGGTTTAAAGTCTCCTCTGAAGGATTTTGGGGGGAGTGGAGTCGGCATTGATGTAAACTCCAGGGGGAAAATCTCCTTGTACAGGCACCTCAGTGGTGGCTAGAACCTAGGTGATCAGATCATGAGTGCAATGCTCTGCCACTAGGCTATCCAGTCCCCCGTTATGACCTTTTGAAAACCACTGACACAATGCTGAAGAAGAAGACAGACAGAAGCAGAGGTGGGAAGACACGATAAAGACGTCCAAGATATTGACCTTTTCTGTTTTACAAAGAGCAGCAGATACATGATAGTCCAGGACTGTAAAGCATTTCATGGTGCCCTTAACTTGGCTTAAGGCTCAGGAGTCAAAGATTTGACAGAATACAGAGAAAGGGTAAAAGAAAAAACAACCCAGAAACAAAGACTAAAGGAAGTTTAAAGATTGAATAAAGGAGATCACCTGGAAATTTGTTGACCTGTCCAGAGAAGATGTCTGCCTGGTCCTGAAAGCTGATGGCATGCCAGATGACGTCACAGTTGTGGTCACGACGAGGCACAGGGATCTGAAAGATACCCATCAATTATTGATTTATATTGTAGGCTAAAGTCAAGTTCCTGTATCATGTCATATGACACACAGTTGTGCAGTGTGGCAGAATGAGATCACAAGTGTGGTCACAATGAGGCACTGGGATGTGAAAGATACCCAACAATTATAGGTTGTTACTGTTGCTGTAGGTTGAATCTATCTTCCCGTGTCAAGCCACATCACACAGAGTTATGCAGTGCAGTGGAATAAGATCACAAGTGGGGTCACGTGGTACTGGGATCTGACAAATGACTTTACTTCTTCCATAACTCCTTGAACAATCCTTGACAAGTACACTGCTTAGAATTTTTCAGCTGGTTTGTTTTGGGAACTTGTTCCTGGTGAAAACCATCCCTCTGCGAGTCACTGAGTGCATGCTGAGTATATTCAGTCCTCCATGCCAATGACCATGGCTGGCCTACTTTCTATGAAAGATGGATAAGTACCCAAAAGGTAGCTAAAAGCCACTGATCACTACTACAGGTTGTAGAATTTGCTTTACTATGCTACATGCTGTCACTTTGTTTCACATCATGCCACATTTCTGCCATGTCATGTCATGTGTGGTGCTGTGGAGTAGCATCCTCGGCATGGTTGTAGCAAGATTTCAGGAGCTGACAGACATTTGACAGACACTAATTGTTACCGTAGAACTTTCTGTGTCTCTTATTGCGTACTACGGTATTATGTTGTGTCATCATGTGCTGTGTTGTGCAAGGTAGTATGATGGCAATAATGATATATCCTAGCTGTGGTCATAGCAAGGCACCAGGGTCTGAGAGATATTCAATAATCAATAACTACTACTGCAGGCTATAGGATTTATAGATCTATCTACGTATCTTGGCCTGACTAGATTTCATTATTAGGATGTGTCTGTTTATCATGTTGAGTCATGCAATCTCATGTCCTGTCATATTGTGCCGTGTTTAATATTACTGAGCAGTGTTTGGGTTGTGTTAGAAAGCGCAGCACAGTGCAGTACAGTTAAGCAATCAGCATTGCAGTCAAAATACACATCTCAGCAAGAAATGGGATCCATTTTCCTCACAGCAAATACTTCGTCATAGAATGATGTTTTCTTTTCGTCTTTTTTGTATATGTGATTTTACACTGTTTATATTTTAATGTAATTTTTGGTGTAAAATTATACCAGGCACAATTCTCCTGAATTCATTGCAAGTATTCTATTTGACCCACCCAGACCACCACTCAAGGTATGGTGAGGAATAAGGTAGAAAGCGCTGTAGCTTTTAGACAGAATTCAATCCTGAACAACCTAATCACTTAATGTCCTGAGAGGTTATTTTATCTCAAGATCATTGCTCCAGTCACTGGCTTTTACTGTTAATGCAGTTGATATCAATGTGTCCATATCCAAATCAATCTGATAATATAACAATGATACTTTTGTCATGTCAGATGTTGTTGGTGTATTACTCTTTTTCTAGTTTATGTAACTAAACTCCTCTTGTATTATGTGTTAATTATGGAAGGCAATTAAAAAACAACAAAAATGCTGAAGTGCACACATGCGCGTGCGCACACACACACACGCACACACACACATGCATGCATGCACACACATGCAGCACACACACACACATTTTTTTCCTCCTCCATTCCCTCCACTAAACGCACACACACACACCCAACTCCACCCCTCCCCCCTCCATGTACTACACACACACACACATACACACACACACACACACACACACACACAGCCCCAATCTCACCCCACTGCCAACCCACCTCACCCACCCTGCCCCACAACCTCCTTCCTAGAGACACCCACTCCTTTCTGCCATGGTAGACTTAGCGCTACCCCCCCCCCCCCCTCCCCCAGTATAATCAAACTTTCATGGCTGTCTGCCACCTTCGTAGCCTGATGCATGACAACCGCTTGTTTGTTCAACCCTTTTCCTAC
>JAUZNI010411797.1:0-10786 GCA_034780235.1 Concholepas concholepas | reverse complement strand
ATATTCCGCGTTTTTTCAGGCCTGGAAATAGTTTATACTAGAATATTTGTGGTTACCAAAAACATTGTCCATGAAAGATCACCCAGATTCCAATCTGAATTCGGGAGATTGAATGCCTATGTTGTTTTTACTGTTCAAATAAACACTGTGCATGCTGATAGTTCTGTTGTGTTCTAGCCTTATGACCATAATGTTCATGCATAGGATAACCAGTGTCAGAACATCAGTAGTTGAAGGATGATGAATATTTTCAAATTTGTTTGCAATTTTTTGGCATTAATGTAGTTCTATACAACATCACTCCCTCCCTCAACAATAAAAACAAAATCCCCAAAACAGCATCAAACCCTCTCAACCCACACACACAGCTAACTTGCAAATACGAACGTTTCCTTGTGCTCTTAAAATACTTTAAACGAACGTAAGATTTTTATAATGGAACTTCCTAGCTGTCACTACTTGATCTTTATCGGAAATGTGCGTTGCGTGAGAATAAACCGGGAGTCTTTGACGAAAGCCGGAAAGGGAAATATTGTCCCATGGTACTTCACTTCTTGGTGACTGACGTACCGCACGCAGCGTTGTGTTGAGAGAATCGATTTCCTCCAATCACAACACACGATAATCGACGTGTCCGTGACTACAGGCGGAAGTTGATCTGAATGGATCGAAAACATTGGTCTTTGAGACGGAAAAATCTTCTTTTTTTGTTTTTGTTTTTTGAGAGCTTTATTTGGCACTGACGGTACTCAAATCTTGCAAAATTACGAACTATAACATGTCTTTAAGAATGATGAATATACAGTTTTGAAAAATATTGATTGAGGTAAGGACGACAAAAGGTGGAACTGTTAAATGGAGGAAGGTCATTTGTTTAGATTTTTTTTTCTTTTCATTGCACGCATATTTTGAAAAGAGAGAGAGAGAGAGAGAGAGAGAGAGAGAGAGAGAGAGAGAAACTAGTCACTGAATTTACAAAAATTGAAGTAGATAAATTGTGCATGAAAAAAGGTTTATGTGTTCCTTCCTTCCCTGTATAGACTCCTGTGTGTCTTAAAACTTCTACAAGAACCATCTGCCATTTTTCTTGAGATGATTTCAGTGTATTATATGATGGTTGGGCAAAGGGATTGACTTATTCCTGCGGCCACGATTTATTTTCTCTATTTTCATTTGACCTTATCCTCTGTGGGAATGCCGGGGGCCCTTTCAGTACAAAATAGCATCCCCACCTTCTGCAAATTCTGTGCAAGAAATTTACCCCTTTTTATCACTCCCTTTGTTTCTGTCTTCATCCCCCCCCCCCTCTCTCTCTCTCTCTGTCTCTCTGTCTCTGTGTGTGTGTGTGTGTCTCTCTGTCTCTGCTTCTCTCTATCTCTGTCTCTCTCTCTGTCTCTCTGTCTCTCTCTCTCTCTCAGTCTCTCTCTCATGCTTATTTTCTGCCAGCCCAGTCCATTCTCCTGCCTTTTATCATACATATCTGAAAAATGCTTTATTGTGACCTATCTGATGAGCAGCCCTGAAGTCGGAACGTGTCGACTGAGGCCACCGGGCAGACCTCCTGTAGAGTTTACAAGCACAGGAGAAGACCAGGCACTACGCATTCTACCCAATATGGCCATGCAAACACATATCCGATGGTATGGTGCTTGTCTCAGGGTCTTCCAGACGGTGACAGCGCCTGGCCTCCAAACTCAAAGAGGCCAAACCACAGCTACTGGAGGGGCAAATACTACATGTGGCCCAGCCCAGTCGAGTCCAGGAAAAACTGTGGGGAATGTTGAGGTTACTACGACAGACAGCAGACTTCTTTACCATCTAGACGAAACTTTAAAAAATAGCATAGCTAGGGAACACGGAAGAAGAAGAAGAAGAAGAAGAAGAAGAAGGAGGAGAAGAAGAAGAAGAAGAAGAAGAAGAAGAAGGAGAAGAAGAAGGAGGAGGAGGAGGAGGCAAAGAAGAAGAAGAAGAAGAAGAAGACGAGGGAGAGGGAGGAGGAGGAGGAGGAGGAGGAGAAGAAGAAGAAGAAGAAGAAGAAGAAGAAAAAGAAGAAGAAGCACAAGAAGAATGCAAAAGAAGAAGAAGAGTGCAAAAGAAGAAGAAGAAGAAGAAGAAGAAAAAGAAGACGACCAAGAAGAAGAAGTAAAGAAAACGAAGAAGAAAAAAAGAAAAGAAAAGAAAAACAAGAACAAATACCAAACAGCAGTGTAACAACTTCACCTCAGACCTAGCAGCAAATCCCTTTAAAGCTTTCTGAATCACGAGAGTTACTGTAGCGGTATATACATCTGACCATCATTCTGTTAATTCTTTCTCACCCTTGATGCCCATTTTCTCTCTTCAGACGAGCCATAAAGAGGACTGACATGTCCCTGAAAATCTTTTCAAAAGCACCAGACAGTACCAACTCAGTCTTTCAGTAAAACCGGAAAGCAGAGTATTGAGCCATGGTTCTTTCCCCCCTTGGAGACTGACGTGTCACACGCAGCGTGGGTTAGAGAGAATCAATTTCCTCCAATCACAACACACGACAGTTGATGTGTCCGTGACACTGTGAAGCGGAAGTCAGACTGTGCTTTAGGGTCTGCGCAGTATCTGAATAAAACCTTTTTCTTTAAAGAAAAATGTTCGTTTTCTTTTGATATTTTGCGACTGTGCAATATTTGAAAATAATCTTTAAAAAAAAAATTCTTTCCCATTCTTTTGAAAGAGTTTGCTTAATACTTAATAGTTCTTTTTACGTTTGTTGTATCATTACAAGTCAGCAAAAACCAATGGGGGGGAGAGAGAGAGAGAGAGTATCCAAGACAAAAGGCATAAGTGCTGGTCAGCAATACCAACAAAAAATGTTGGTGGGTAGTTTCACACGATTGATTTCTTAAAAGAAATTAAAATCTGTAGGCCATGCGCTACCAGACTAAGAGACTGACCTTATGAGAACTGTCTTTCAAGGCAAGATTAAGTAAAAAGGAAATAAAAGGCAGACTGTCATAACAGAGTCTAGTGGCATAACAATCCATGAAGTCAGCAAGGCCAGCAAACACCAGAACAAATGGAAGAGGGTCATCTTTGTGTCATTGAACGTAGCAGCGGCTAACATCGTGGCTAACATCGTACCGGGTGAGACAGGTCAGACTTTATAGGTAAGGTGCAAAAAAGAACAAAAACAAACCCAAGCATGATATAAAGGACGACACTACATCAAAAGTGCAAATCTGCAGGGGCAATACAAACATTTTCAAGTCAGAAACAGTTGAAAATACTCTTTAAATGTGTCTCTACTACTTCTCAAATAAGAAAAAAAAACTTCTTCGTCGAAAATTCAGACAGCAACTATTGTTGTATGTTGTATGAGCGAAAATACGTTGCGCTACCGTTAAGCGCCTGACAAGTCAGGCCTAGCACATCCAACTTCCGTGTGTTCTCCACTATTCCTGTGATAGTGGTAACACATCTTAAAGCCCATTACCTCAATCTTTAAGCCTTTGCATAACCGTTTTCTTTTATATCTTCTATCAAGACTTCCTACCGTGAGCTTTAGCTTGCTCTATAAAATTCTTTTGAAATTCTCAGACAGTACCAACTCAGTCTTTCAGTGAAACCGGAAACTAGGGTATTGTCCCATGATCCTTCACCCCTTGGAGACTGACGTGTGGCACGCAGCGTGTGTGGAGAGAATCAATTTCCTCCAATCACAGCACACGACAGCTGATGTTTCGGAACTGGCTGAAGTGGGAGTTAGGCTGTGATCTGTGTCTATGTAACCTATTTTCAGAATCGTTTTCCTTTTTTTCTTTTTTTGTCTTTTGGTAGATGCTGTGTAGCACTGGTAGGTGTGCCTGCACTAGATGTTATTGTCTATATCAAGGTTAAGGAAAACAATATGACACTCAATCTCTGTGTTTCTGTTTAAATTCAATTAAACAAAAAACAGAATAAAGTATACTTTCTTGGTGTTTTTCTTTTTACTACATTCTCGCTATTTCACTTGAGGCTATAAAAGTGTGTGTGTGTGTGTGTGTGTGAGGGGGTGGGGTGGGGAAGACTGTAATGATCTCATCATAGGACAAAATAAAGGGTACAAAGCAAGTATAGTGACGAAAAACTGCATTATGATCATCTTTTTTTTTATACTTTCCTATGGTGCTCTCCCCGCCCTCGTAAGAATGTGTTGTAGAAGACCTCGTTGTTTTGAGAAAAAAAAGCGTTTTCGGAGCAAGTCCTTTTTCAAAAGATGGCATTCGTGGAAAAATGAATGGTCTGCAAGATTTTTAGCTGATATTTATTCATCAAAACAGCATGCAGGCGACGACACAGTAACAAAGAATGTTAAAACTGTGGAACCAAGTTAGGAACTCTTGCAGAAAAAAACGCCCACATCTAATGTGTGGTTTGTAATTATTTTGATCAAAACAGACAATCTATTAAACGTTCTGAAGATGATTGACGAACTGTGATAGTACCACACTTTCATTCAACACTGAACCAACATACACAGATCTTCTAAAACCTTAAGTTTTCACTCTCCAACTCTTTTACCCACCTGCTTACTCTTTACCTACAAGCTCTCCCAAAGCCCACCATTTCGATACTAGGCCTCTTACTTAAACCCCTTCACGTATTGATCTCCATAACCCATTTTCATTTTATCCATAATAATATGTCTCCTTTTTAACCTCTTGTCGAATCTTGTCTACTATAGCGTGCTTTTAAAATGTCTGTCAAAACCCCAGACGGTAAATTTGGAGTTAACTGACTAAATCGGAAACCCACACATTCTCCTTGATTTCTTACGACTTGTAGATCAGCGTGTCGCACGCAGCTTTACAGAGAGAACCAATTTCCTCCAATCACAGTGCACGACTACCAGCGTCTGCGGAACCCTCGAGAGAGGAAATCGGACTGTGACACACATTTGTACTGTACTTTCACGACAGTTTCATTTTTTTTCTCTGCCTTTGTAGATAAGTAGAAAAAAAGAAAAAAAAGAAGGAAGTCAACAGACTTAAGGTTTGCCCCTACCAGAATGTTGTTGTCAGGTTTTAATGTCAGTAAAGTGCCAATGCCTGCTTTAGTTTCGTTATGCATTAAAATGTTATGTTAAGATGGTCTCCTTCCATGATAAGCTCTAAGCGTAGCAACCTGTATTCTCCATAAAAGGAAAAATTTTTCTCTGAAGTCAAAGTCTGGCTGCCTAATGGAGAAGTTTTTTTAAAAAAACAACAGCCTCGCACACAAAAGTCTCATCAGGTGTGTATCTATAGTCTCACGATGATTCTAAAATGTGATGAGTGAGTCAGAAAGGTGGCAGCCCTGATATGACCTTTGTAGTTGGCGGGGCAATAAACAACAAGATTGGATTGGATTGTAGTGAGCCAGAATGCATTTATACTGGGTGTCCTTCGGGGTATTAAGCTGGAGAACTTGCAACAATGACAACAGCTAATCTGAGCAGCTACGAAACCAAAAGCATCTAACAGGTTTCTATCAGGGGAAGAAAAATAAAATGACAACTATAACTAAATCAGCTAGAAACTAATAATGGATAAAAATGAAAAACAGTACTTTGCTAAAGGTTATGTCGATCAGTTTGTAGCAGGATTGGGTGAAGGTTATTATTTCTTTTACTAGAAAATCATAAGATTTAATTGTATGTGAACACTGTCACCTACGGTGTGGAGATGTTTAACAATGAACTTACAGGTTAATATTGAATGATGAATTTATAGTAACTTTCCTTTCTGGAATGCAGACAACATCGTTGTTAAAATCCCATTCAAAGCACGAATTTTTCTTCTTTATGTTGCTAGGCCATGATTGGTAATATAAGTGTGTATCTTTAAGATAAATAGTATTGATAAACCAAGGGGTTGGGTGCTGTATTCAACCCGGTATTTAAAAAAACACATATGTAGAAACTTGCTCGAACCAAAATTGTGCAAATTCACTTGTAGAAGAGAAGAGAGAAACACATTTACTCCTACTAAAAGGGTGGTACCATTTTATGACGATAAAGTGCTCATAAAAACGTTGTCTGGATTTCATGCAGAAACATCTGCTGCAACCTCACAACATCGTTTTCTTCTGTAATTCCCTCCAAAGTACTGCATTGCACGACACTAAAACCCACAACAAACTGTAGACTTTAATGCAAGCATCATTGATGATGCATTGGTCCAATATATCTCTATATAGCTACTTACTATACCCTTGTTGGCAGCTTTTGCATGTTCCTAGAATGTCTTCAGAGGGACAAGATAGCTCAGTGGTCACTCTCTCCAAGGTTAAGCAGTGTTGAACGTGGTTGCCTCTCGGATGGGTGGTCGTTCATGCACATTGGCTACAGTACAGTCCCCCAGTTCACCCAGCAGAAAATGGGTACCTGCCCTCTTTAGGGACAGGGAAGGTAAAGCAGCGAGGAAGAGGAGATGGGCGCCGCCCTCAAGAGGCTGGCCCCTAGAGAAGCTGACCGCAAAGGTGATGGGACACTTTTACCTTTGAAAATGCCTTCAGGAGCTTCAACTATCAAAAATTATTTCTTCTCTACAAAAGTCGATATGAAAATATTGTTCAATCATCATTTTGGTACTTAAAAAGCATAGCGTGTCTCATGCAGCTTTGCACGATAGGATCAATTTCCTCCAAGCACAACACAGGACAGCTGATTTCTTCGTGATTCTTAGAGCCGAAGTCGGCGTTTTCTGTGGTTGCAAAATTCTTTCTGCCTTTATCCTGAGTGATGCATTTTTAAATCGATAGATCTGGTGGCTTTTGTTGGTATTATGTATTTGTACTTTTGTGGCTGGTGACTTTTTTTTGAAAAGTGTGTGATACTACTGACTGAAGTAGAATTATTAAGATAGTAAAAAGCTAGGGAAGACTGAAGAGAGTGTTGTTCGTCTCATAAACATATTCTGTTAAAGGAAAAAAGTGAAAAAGTTGAATTATGTTTCGAAATATGCAACATTTTAGAAAATTCCAACTGAGAAATAAGCTTGACAATCTATTCAAAGTCTTTTTTTTTTATTACAGCAATAGTGGTTTAACTCTTAAACGGACTTCATCAACCCTTCACCTGTCTACGTTATAACATCCTCTTCAGACAATCCATAGACAGCATAAGTAAAACCCGTTCAAAAGCATCAGCTTCGAGTCTTTTGGTGATACCGGAAACCAAAGTATTGTCCCATAATCCTTCACCACTTCCAGACTGACGTGCTACACGCAGAGTGTGTGGAGAGAATCAATTTCCTCCAATCACAGCACACGACAGCCGACATGTCCGTGACTGTAGAGAGGAAGTCAGACTCTGTTTTGCATCTGTTTAGTCTCTTAATCAAATATACTTTTCCCCCCTATTTCTTCTGAATGATTATTCATGGGTCAAGATTTACATAACTTTCAGATTTTGAAAAACCCAATAAAAATCTGATAGGAACGCATCCGTTTGAATGTTTTTCTTTTCTGTTTTAATAGAAAAAAGGTTTAAAAGAAATATTAAGCGAAAAAGTCCCACAATCAATACACATTTGTTTTTGCTCTTACAAGTCTGTAAAACAAAAACATATGAGAGAGAGAGAGAGAGAGAGAGAGAGAGAGAGAGAGTTTAACAGCAAATGAAAAGTGCTACAGAACAGGACCATAAAGTAAGAGCTGTATATCACTACGGCAAAATACTTTGCTAAACTCCCCCCCCCCCCCTATTCATAAGGAATAAAAACCGACACAGAATGTATGTATACCACTCTTGCTCCCTTAATTTAGAAATACATCTCTGAAATGCAAAATCACCTGACACATTCTTGCTTATAACTCTTATTAGTGTTCGTAGCTTACAATCCATTTAATGCAAATAACTGAAAATGACACCAAAAGTTTGAGACTGTTACACTCTAAAATGTCATATCTTTCAATAGCTTGTGACAGATTTTGTAGCAAGATATAACTAATCAAACTGCATAGAATTATCTACCAGTTTCTTTGAATATATCCCAAAATGTTTACCATTCAACTCATCTATCCACACCTATATTTTTTGTCCTCGTCGACAGTTCTCCTCAATAAATCAGATATATTGATAGGTCATATTCAAACCCTTCCGCCTTCTGATATTCATTTTCACCTTCATTTTCATACACACATATCCATTGTAAACTCGTTCACCTGACCCAAAGATAAGGCAAGTCGTGGCATGATACTAAGACGTTTCTCGAACCTTCAGACCGAAGATGTGGAGTTCCATGACTTCATCGGAAACCCACAAATTTCCCGTAATTCCTTACAACTAGTAGATCAGCGTGTCGCACGCACATTTATATAGGAAACTAGTTTCCTTTAATCACAGTGCGTAACTTCCAATGACATTGGAACCGTTGAGAGAAGAAATTGGAATGTGACACATATGATTATGTAAATCCTGTCTAGTAGACTTTACTTTTTCTTTACTAAGTAGAACCGAAAATAACGTACAAAACAAAAGAAGAAGAAAAAGAACGTGTCTGACCAGCTGTCCAAACAATGTCAGGCCAACTCGACCCTTTTCATAACATCAAATAAAATCATTTTAATGATAAAAAACATAACAGTTATGTTTGTAAACAGCGAGAAAAATACAATGCAGATCACTTTGCATCAAAGAAAAGGTGGGGATTTTACTCTCCAAAAAAGCCCTTAAATCCTTCGTGGATTCTGCCATTTTAGGGATTGTTTTTTTTAACTCGAACATTGAAAGCATTGTCCATTGAAGTGTATTGAGGGTGTGGTATGAAGTAAAGATGTAGAAGTGTATAGCGGTGTGGTATAAAGTAAAGATGTTGTAGTGTATAGCGGTGTGGCATGAAGTAAAGATGTTGTAGTGTATTGATGGTGTGGTATGAAGTAAAGATGTTGAAGTGTATAGCGGTGTGGTATAAAGTAAAGATGTTGAAGTGTATTGATGGTGTGGTATGCAGTAAAGATGTTGTAGTGTATTAATGGTGTGGTATGAAGTAAAGATATTGTAGTGTATTGACGGTGTGGTATGCAGTAAAGATGTTGTAGTGTATTGATGGTTTGGTATGCAGTAAAGATGTTGTAGTGTATTGATGGTTTGGTATGAAGTAAAGATGTTGTAGTGTATTGATGGTTTGGTATGAAGTAAAGATGTTGTAGTGTAGTGATGGTTTGGTATGAAGTAAAGATGTTGTAGTGTAGTGATGGTGTGGTATGAAGTAAAGATGTTGAAGTGTAAAAAAGCACCAAAAAAAGCATTGTCCAGACTGAAGTGTCAATCTAAGAGTAATGTTTCCACCTGGACTGGAAAAGTCCGTAGCTGGAATCAAATATAAAGCCGTTTTCATCTGTATTTTAATGACCGTAAGTGATGAACTACTGCGTGTCTTTCTGATGAGGGTATAAACAGTGCGTGTGTGTTGTATTTAGTCTATTCTTTAAACTAAGTTTTGTTGTTTTGCCAAGGAAATTAAGATTTCGTTTTTGATCAGATACAAAAATGTAATCACGAGTTGTGCAATCAGGGTGGTACCGTTTTATAGTGACCTGCTGTCCTTTCAACATAGTAGGTCCCTTTGCATGCAAGAAAATATGTTGTGACTACAGCGCAGTACAGTACAGTACAATACAGTACATTACAGTACACTACACTACACTACAGTAGAATACAGCATACTACACTACACTACAGTAGAGTACAGCATACTACACTACACTACAGTAGAGTACAGCATACTACACTACACTACACTACAGTAGAGTACAGCATACTACACTACACTACACTACACTACAACACACTACACTACAACACACTACACTACACTACAACACACTACACTACACTACACTACACTACACTACACTACAACACACTACACTACACTACACTACACAATGCCAAATACCCATGTAGACTTTTATCAGAGCTACAACTTTCTGTTTAGCTCTTCGGCAAGTACTGGAAGCTTTTGCATACCAGAAAGGCCCCCAGTGGGTAGACATGATCCCTTCTCTGACAAAACGGAAACAAAAATATTGTTCCGTCACCCTCCATGACTTCAGAGTATGGTATGCTGCACGCAGCTTTGCAGGACAGGATTAATTTCCTCCAATCAGGACGCAGAATACTTGATATCTGCATGACTCCCTGGAGCGGAAGTCAGGGGGGGTTTTTGTTTGTTTTTTTTGTCTGCAATTTTTTTTTATAGGTATTTACACTCTGAGTAGTCTATGTTTTATGTCTATGGATCTTGTAACAGTATTATTAATGTAGGGTTTTAAGACTGGTGATTGTGTTGTGTATGTAGTTCCGACTGTCACGAGAGAGAGAGAGAGAGAGAGAGAGGTGGGGAGGGGGGACAGGCAACAATAACAAAACACTCACTATCCCCCCAAATTCCCCCTAGAAAACACAAATCACACACAAATCAAATATCTTAAGTCAGGAGGACACAATGTCACCAGCTAACAAGAACGCGCCATCCTTTTCATCAACAATGTTCTCTTTGGTACACATTCAGCGAATTATACTTTCTATCTCAAACTCTATGCCATGTTACAAAAACAAATCTGCCTGTTTTAATCATGCCAATAAATCTTCTCGCAATTGCACAAAGAACATCTATAATCTGTTTGCAATTTTAGGTTCCCAGCCATTTTTATTGCCTGAAGAATTCACCACGTATATCATACTATATCTGCAAAGTAATGGAAAGCACACACACACACACACACACACACACACACAGTCACACACACACACACACACACACACACACACACACACACACAC
>JAUZNI010410687.1:0-10790 GCA_034780235.1 Concholepas concholepas | reverse complement strand
CCATTTCTGCGGCCCTACAATGGCCTTCACATTCATTGGGTGACCTTTGAAAGCGAAAGTGAGCCTTCAAATACGACGACCTACGTCATCCCGGAATATTCCGGGATCCGCCGTGTGGTATTGAAAGGTCGTCCCGGAATATTCCGGGATCCGCACTGCTAGGGTTAAGATGCATTTTTGTGTGAAAAAATACATAATGTGAATTATTGTGTGGAAAAATACATGCTGTACATTTTTGTGTGAAAAAATAAATAATGGTTCAAATGTGTGTGTGTGCGTGGACAAAACAAATCAGGAGCAGCAGCCTACAAAGTGTCAAAGGGAGGTAATTGTTGATATTGTGCATGCATAGTAAGTTACTGGAAGTCGTGTATGGATCGCCCAAGTCGGATTGGTTTGTGGCCATTTGAGCTCAAAATGACAAAGCAAGGCTGAAACTGTGCATTAAATCACATGTAACTCCTAAAAGCAGAGCTCAGAGACTAGATTGTTTAAGAGCAATGTAGCAACGTTACAAACAAAACGAGTGTTCACAGCTTGTCTCAAAAAAAGATTTTATCTATCAATTTTGTACTTCATGAAAACAGGGGTGATAAGTGATCATTGTACTTTCTCTCCACATACAGCCATTTCATTTCTCAGCTCTGCACACTGTTCTTTCCTGACTTCATCATGACAGATGATGATAAGTTTGCTCCTTTAGCCATGTCGATGAAATAGGGCTCAGCTTCAGGAGGCTGTGCCCCCTGACCCTCAACAAATTCTGTTGATAGATTCTTTAAGGATTGCCAAGTTTATTTGGGTTTGCAATCAGTGATAAGAGCTAAGTGCATGTGAAGATTACAAATGTAATGATACTGCATAAATTGCACCCTTGAATTTCTTCTAAATCTCCATGAAAACTCTTTGAATTTCATACTGAGAAGTCTGTACAAACCCTGTATGAGGAGGCTTGGTGTGTGAGGCAGTTGAAGTATTGGGTGTAGTTAACTAGTTTATGGAATAAACATAAGAATAGCCTTAATATGAATTTTAAGCAGTGTAAATTGAAATGAGAGAAAAAAAAAGAAATCTGACCAATGGCTGTGCGTGTTGCAGAGGCTGAAGCAGCAGTGTCGGCAGGTTGGAGGTCAGCGCTGGTCATTCGCCATGGTAATGCTGACCTGACGGACGAACATCTGCAGAACTTTGCCTGCATCGAGCAGCTGGATGAACTGTATGGCGAAGATGACGATGACGACAATGTCAAACGACTTCACACCAACGACAATGGGGAGGCAGATGACGATGACGAGGAGGAAGTGGACGAAGATGAGGAAGGGGAGGAAGAAGAGGGGGAGGAGGAGGAGGGAGAGGATGCCTAAAGGGAAGGGAGAGAGAGCCAGAGTTTACCATGGTCAACAATTAGGGGGCAGGAAGAATTGGGGAAGGGAGGTAGGGGGCAGAATATGTCGGAGACGACTGTGTGGCTGATATTGCACAGACTTCAGAAAACAGACAGCCGTGACTCAAACCACCGCACAGGACGTGAAGTTGAAGCTGGAGGAAAGAAGAGAAAGAAGGAAGGAAGGGAGGGAGGGAATAACCTCACTGCGCTTGTCATCATGGAAAAAGGCTACATATAACTCGTGTCATCCTTTATCGTGTCACTTGCAGACATTCACTGCCAACATGACAGTTCTCATCGTGTATCGTAGCTCTGTGAATTATCCCCCCATTCAAGTTTCTTTTTATTCAGTTTTTCTCCCTCCCTATGATCATATTTATATATACTTTGTATGGGTTTAAGTTTTGTCTTGCCGCAACGGGAGCGTGTGGAAGGACCGGCCAATATTTGGCGTGGGTGTCCTGTCGTGTGTCGGCCGCGGAAGGGAGGAGTTCACGTACGTTTTTGATGCAGGAATAGGCAGCAGCTCATTGGCCACACCCCTACCTTCTCCCCCCCCACCCCCACCCCCCCTTCCAACTACGCATCAGTCTGTAGCGTGGATGTGAACATGTCAGTTCCCAGTCAGGATACTCGTGGTGTGACAGTGTTTTGATGTTGGTATCTTATAGATCTATCTATATTGTACTGGTCAGGTACACCTTTATTTTGATTTTCATTTCTGTTGAAACCATTGTTCCTGATCATGGGCGAGATTTGGACTGTAGTTTGTCTTTAGTTCCTCCTGTCCTTTTTATTGTTTATACAGAAAGTTGTGTAATTTTATCATTCTTGTTTCACTGTTAACATGTAGCAAATCTCATGATGGATGATGCAGCTAACGACCTTTTTATTTTCTTTATACTTTTTACCAAAGAAACAGTGGTCTCCACGTTTAGATGTCGAATCAGAAGATGAAAAACACTATTTTAACATTTTTTACAGCCCATTGTTTTGAATGGTTAATGATTATAGTCATGTTGTCTCGTTGATCATGTCATTTTTTATTGTATCAAAGTGTTTTAGTAGTCAGTAGTACTTTCTGTTTTCTCTCCCCTCTATCCCCCTCAGTCATTTTTGTTACATTTTCATTGAGTCATATCACTTTGCTGTACTCTTGTGTTGAGAATAATCAGTTATGTAGGTGCTTTGAACAATGTATTGAAGACCTCTTCTGTCTCCAGACAAGGTGTCAAAGCCCCAGGCCATGGTGAAATCCAAAATGAATAGTGAACAGTCACGGACATTTGTCTCATTCACATTTTTTCTTTGTTATCAGAGCCGTGCATTTAGCACAATTTTTTCCCTCACATTCTCAGCAAAATAGAGCTCTCCAATAAAGGCATAACAGCTCGTGAAAAAAAGGGGGGATAAAAGGAAAAGATCCCAGTTTCATTGTTCATAAATAAATGAAAAGAATTTGCTAAGTGGTTGGTCGATGTCTGAAGACATTCTAGTTTGATGGCTCGTTTTTTCATCTCGAAAACAAACCACCACACCCAAAAAAAGGTGAAATTCCCCTCCCCCCCAGGAGATTCCAAAAAGCTTTTTACTCTGCTGAAATAAAAAAGAAAAGAAAAAAATACCAGTCGAGCCATGGGTTTACAGTGCGACATAACAAATAAATACAATCTCCATAGCACAGAACCAACTAGTGCCAAATCGCCAACAAAGGCAAGGCTTCTGGAGCTTTAGCACCATGTCTGGAGACAGTCACATAGTATTTACTGTGTTGTGCATGTTTTTGCCGTTTTCTCACTTGCCCTCTCAGCCTCTTGCTGGCAGTGGGCAGAACTGAGTGAGGAATAAAACGTAGATCCCAGAATACATTTCCAAGCCTCTGTCTTCAGTGTGTGCGTGTGTGGAAAGATTCAGAATGTGATGAGTGAGATGTTGATGTGAGAAACTGCTTGTGAGTGATGTTGCAGTGTTCTGTTGTCTCTGTAGTTAGTATTACTGTCTTTGTCAGTTGTGTGGTCATTTTCATGTTATGACCCAGCTGTTTCACTTGCGTCACTCCATTTTTACCACAGCTTAATCAATGTTGCAGTCAAAATAAGTGGGTAAACACCATAATTATGCAAATGAGTTCTGCCACATGTGCATATACTTCTAAAGCAACAAGAAAACTTCTGACATTAGTAAACAAAAGGAAATGAAGATATGCAAGCCATGAACTAGGAAACTGACATGTCCGGACCTCGTGAAGACTGTCTTTCAAGGGAAATAAGGCAGACCACCAGCTTCTCCCATAGGCAACATCACCGAATCCTGTGGCATGAGAATCCATGAAATCAGCAGGGCCAGCGAAGACCGGAGGAAGAGGATCATGTCATTGGGTGCGGCAGCTAACGCCATTGCAGCAGTGATAAAAATAGTGAAGTTTGCATAGGGCAGCAGAAATGTCATCCATCTCAACATGTTTGTGATCTCCATACCACCAGCAGTATAACAGTCATAAAAGAACCCACAGCAACACGAGTTGTCACTGGCAACATTTCATGAGGAAAAAAGCCATGGGGGGGACCTGCTGCATGCTGATGGGGAAAACAGGGCACCAGACTGTTGGGAGGCAGTCCCAGAGCTGAGCAAGCTGAAGGTCATGCTGTCAGTGCTCAGACAACAATAAAATGCAACACACAGTGCACAGGGCAGCCAGGTCTTTTTCTTTTTAAACTTTGCTGCATATCTGTGTCTCTGAACTGTTCAACTTTTCCACTCACCACCGCATACATCTACACACAAGTTCTGCCTGTGGCACCCTTTGAGCCATGAGGAAGCTGTCAATGTGAGGCTTCCGTGAGGCCCCTGACCCAAAGATGCCCTGTACTGCAACAAAACCGAAGCAACAGAGCTTGTGGCTATAAAAAAAACTTTTTTATGCGTCAATCCTGCATGCGCTCACAGCCACACACGCGCACTGTCACACAACTCATGCATACAGACAAATTGTGAAAATGATTTTATTTTCATGGAGCTAACCGCAACCTCTTGCCATGACATAGAAGCACGAGCTTGAAAGGTGCTGTCACTGCAACGGTCCGAAACTCCCAATTTGGGAAGGAGAAAAAGAAAATCATTTTTGTTCCGAATCACAAAAGCTTGCTGAATGTACTACTCAAATATGACTCCATTCTCCAAAAAATTAGTCACATGTCTATACAAAGTAGCGTTCAGAAAAAAAACAAAAAACTGGCAACACAACAAAACTGATAGACAGGGGGCAGCTCAAGCCCTCTACACAAAGCCAAGACTCACGCAGAACACTCATACAGGTAAAAACAATTATGCTGACATACATACATCAGTAATATTACATGTTTGTACAAGGTGATAGATCAAATAATGTTCCTAAAGAGGCGATTTCTCGGTGCAAGCAGAAAGAATGAGCAAGCAGTAAACTCTGAGTAGAGCTGTGTTAATTAAATAACCTACTGGAAAGGGGGGGGGGGGGGGGGCATGACAGGTTTTCACACTGCTGTGCGTACTTCAAACAAGATGCAGGCAGGCAGGCAGGCAGGCTATACATACATACATACATACAGTCCACAGTGATGGGGGCCACCACCCCACACACAAGTGATGGGGAGAACTGGGAAGAGGAGGATGGACATGGACCTCACGGTCAAATGACGACAGGGCAGCTATATAAGGATGTCGTATTAGTTACAGAATAATATTATTGTTATACAGTAGTGAAAGTCACAGCCTGGGTTAGGGGCAGTCCAGCTAATATATAAAAGTTTGTAACTGTAACTGTAGCAGCAGCTACTTGTCAAATAAACTGTTGTATATAATTCAGAGAAGAGAAATGGGAGTTTACACACAGAGTTAGACTGCACAAGCTGAACAGAAGAGCCTTTAAACATTTCACAGAGGTCAAAATGGTTTTTGTTAATCATGTGACAGCTATTCTTCCTTATGTACACTTAGCATGTTTCTGCACACGGCAGCAGAGCATGAAATGTGGTTATGAGCAAACTCAAGCGCTGTGGTGGTTACCTTGCCTCATCACACACACAACTGTTCTTGACAAGGGAGATTTGAGAAAAAGCTTGTGACTAAAGTTCAAACCCAAATATTTTGTGAGCAACAACCTACCTCTTTCTTCTGGCACTTTGTCGCCACATTTCTATAAAGAGAATCCCGTTGCTGATAGATTTTATGAAAAAGAATCCACTCCTCTTGATTACTGACTGAATACAGCTAATCTGGTCCACACTGGAACCCTACATGGAGCTGATAAATGCCAGATGATTCAGAACAAAATGGCAGAAAAGGGGGCTACACTATCGGATGCACAACTTGGAATGGACAAGCTGGTGCCCACATCACTGAGAGGGAATAAATCAGCAAAATGAGAAACAGAAAAATGGCTCTAACATGAAGCTCAAGCAATTTCAGGGTAAAAAGTTGACAAAGGGGCAAAAACAACAAGAATTGAGTTTTCCTTTCCTTCAGAAGCATTCCCTCTCTGCTTTGTTCCTTCTACCAGCGAAATAATCCTTGCCTAAACTAATGAAAATAAAGCACTGTTTCCAAGTGGAAAAGAAAAAAACAACCAGATTTTCAGAATGTACCCTAGATCCAACTTACATTCCACTAATTTCTGATACACAGTATAGTAAACATACAACACACCTTTACATTAATACAATATAGCCCCCACCCCTTCCAGAAACTGCAGCCACATGTTCATGATTTTTGTACTGAGTGATTGATCTTCAGAGATGAACCACACAAACAGCCTATCTGTTCATCCTGAGTGATAGAGATGAACCACACAAACAGCCTATCTGTTCATCCCACCCTCACTTCATGTTCAGCAAGCATTGGACAGACAGACAGCAGGGTGAGGAAGCACTCTCCATGTAGTGGGGGAGGAGGTGGGATTCAGGAGAGGGATCTGGGGTTTTCTTTTCCACCCTTTCAACCAGCATCGTCACGTCACACCTGTGCCAGTGACCAAGACTGAGTGAGCACACACACATACCCACAGATTCCTCCCCCAAATGCCCGCTCTTGGTCCACAGAACCAAGACGAAAGAAACTCTCCTCAGCTTCAAACCCAGCTGTCACCACACTACGCTCCAATAAAGAAGAAAAGTACTATCTACCACTGCCACTTGCTTATATAAATAGTTTATTTGAAGAGCATAACAGCCTGTTTATAGTCCAGACATTCCAGAAATCCCTCTTGGAACTAAAAGCATCTAACACCCAAACATTGGGCAAAATGTCGTGTGTTTGGTCAAGGCTTGGATACAAGTTCTAAAGCCGACCAGTTTCGTTATGTTGTGATGTCGACACTTATGTATTGCACAAAAAAATGTTTTCTCCTGAAATGATGTGTCATGGTGTAATGCTGCTCACAAAAACTACCTAACTAAACAAAAAAAAAGTGAAACAGAAGTCACACAACTTGACTGATCCTACTTCTGCACAATGCCTGTCTACAGTGTAAGCCACTGGCTTGCTCACTTTGCATTAAAAAAAAGCAGGCCTGTCCGCATAAATTTTTTTTAAAAAGCAGATAAAAAGAGCATTCTTATTCTATAAGAAGCAAAAAGCTTAATGCCCAAGACAACAACAAAAAAAGCTTTGCTAAACAAAGGCTGTCTCCATCCAGAGGAAAACAAACTATGAACTTTACTACATGTATGTAAACTGTCACCAGCACATGACCATGCCTTGCACCACAGAGGGCCTCAGCTCTTGTAATGCCCAGCGCCTACACCTGCCCTCCTGGCCTGTAGAACACTCACTCAAAGAACATGACTAGAATCATGGACACAGCCCATCAACCTAGCACAGAAACAGATATTTATATGACAGACCTAGGAACCCTGGACATCAACCTAGCACAGAAACAGATATTTATATGACAGACCTAGGAATCATGGACACAGCCCATCAACCTAGCACAGAAACAGATGTTTATATGACAGACCTAGCCAACAAGCAGCACAGCATGCCGTAGAACAGTGATGGGGAGACTTGGATTCAAGCAACTTTGACAGCACATCAACTTCACCTCCACAACTTCCAACAATTTCACCCAACAGATAATTAATTATACCTGGTTGATAAGGGGTGCAGCGCAAGATTTCCACCACAGCATTCAGAAAAACCCAGACAGTTTAAAACTAAGTTGTTTTGCTGATATCGTGAAAGTGATTTCTGTCAACGACACTGCACAGGCTGTGTGCTTTCAAAGAAAAACAATGTCCACCTGGCACCTGTCCCTCTAAAACAGATGTTTGTCCAGATCCCATTGCAAAAACGGTACACAGCAGTGACAGGAAAGGAGGTCAAAACTGACCAGGTAAAAAATCTGTCATTATTTTTTCACACTAATCTTGCAAGGTTAGTACATGTTTATGCCTTTAACACCCACAGACAGAGAGAACCTCAAACTAAAAAAAAAAGTACCAACACTGCATCAGTTACACAGTGATATGGTTCAAACCTTTAAAAACCAACAAAAACCAACAAAAAAGGCAAAACCAGCACCTATTCTTATCGCACACAGTAGTGTTGTGCACAGCCTCAAGTCCTTGCAACAAAGAGATACCAAGTCACATCTTGCATTTACACAACTTTACTTGCACCAACATAAAGAAACGTAAGCAGATGTAATGATCCAACACTATTACTAACTCAGGCAAATATTTATACACACATATGTATCTGCAGTTTGGGTGAAAACAACATACAACAAAGTGAATGATATTTATTATCACAAACGACAAATCTTTCAGGTCACAAAGCACAGAGCTCTCAATTCAAAATCCTCCCTTCACACAGGACAGACAAGAGATGGGTTAAATTTGCATCCTATTTTTAAACATACAACACACCATTTTCACAGCCTATGTCAGTGCCAGTTTTTTTCCACTTTCAAGACAACGGCTTCAATTCAATAACAGCATTGCATCTTTGATGGTCGCGGTGCAAGAAGAAGTAATTGTGTGATTAATAAACAGGGAAAATGTCTGCAACATTGTAGAAATACTAACAAAAAACTCTTAATGGACTGAACCCCAAACAACTGGTTGTTTTCAGATAAAATTGAAGTCGGACAGATAAAAACAAAATTCACTATTCATTCACTGTGTCAGAAGTAATACATAATGGCATAAGGAAAATGTCAATATTATCAGGCTGCTCTATTGTTGGTAGTGTTGGTACTGGTTGCTTTCAATTCACAGTTCTTCAACAATGATGTACAGCACCAATGGTCAGTATGTTATTTCGGGCAATCTTTTCAATGCCATCTTTCTGATTGCTGACAGTTGTTCTTTCATTCTTCAATCTTCTTCAATCTGTCTTGACAGTTATTCTTCAATTCTTCGATCTTTAACATCTATCTTTAACTAACACCTTGAACAGGTGCCTCAGCGAAGCTAGTCCCTGCACAGAAGACAGAAAGAAACTGTAGAGAAAGCTGGACAGCAGAAAGTTTCCATAAAAGATGCTCCCTTCTTGCACGAAAGTGCTTTGGCCCTTCACTTCTTCAGAGGATTGCAGTACCACCCAGTAACCCCACAGTTGTTGAGTTTCACTGCTGGAACTAAAGCTCATGAGCAGAACTTTAAAACAAAGAAAAAAGGTAAGCCTCATATGAACGATATGGCCAGAAAGTCTGCAGGTACTGACAAGCCAGAAATGCCAGGTGATGAGGATGACACCCACAGAAAGGTTGAGAGACAGGCTAGCAGTGAGGAAAGAGGGAGGGAGGGAGGGAGGGAGGACAGGGAGGTACAGTCAGGATGATGCAATAACTTCAAAACCAAACACTGATCTCCAGAAACTTAAGATGGGGGAGAAGGGGGATGGATGTCTTGTACCGCATGATCTTCACATATTTTAACCAGATGATAAGGAAACACATCTTCAAACAAATTCTTTAAAAAAAGAAAAACCAAGCAAGCCATTCCTGTTCAAGACAGGTGCACAGAAAAAGGAGCTTAACTAACCAGCTTGACCTGTGCCCTCTCCTCACACACATCAGCTCCAGAAATCACTCACCAGATTACTGCATAAAAAAGTACAGAAATAAAACTGCTACTCTAAATCCACATATGCAATCCTCCAATGCAATTCAACATCAATTAAAAAAACAAAAAAGGAAAAAACCTGCGCTATACATGTATACAACTATGATCATAGAAATGCACATATTCCCTTTCAAATCATTATCACAAAATGGGCAAACAGTTTACACCTTGAAAAACAAATAAATACCTGAGCACAATCTATCTACCTAGCAATAGCCTTGAACAAAAAAAACCCAAAACAATTTAGATTAATCACTATCAAATGTATAGAATACAATTTTCATTTCTCCGATCATAAAACTAATCACAAAATTCATAAAAATTGTCTCTGCTTTCACATGCAGTCAGCATTTAAGTTTGTAGTCGACTGTTTCTTCTCTAAGGTTCCCTAAAGTTCAGTTGTCAGTTGTGTTCTGACTTTCCTCTCTTCTCAGTCTGTTGAACCCAATAACACAAAGCACAATGAAAACTGCACTGGCAAGCATCAACACAGTCTAAACAAAGCAGACTGCAACACTTAGGCCTTCAACACAGGCACCAGTTGTCATGTCCCCAAACTTGACCTTCCAAAAAGATTTTAAAAGCTCCGTTTTTCAATTTCTTACAAATCTTGAAGCAGTCTTCTTATTGGGGAAAAGTGAACTAAAATGAATTAACCGGGAAAATGTAAGTACTCTTAACAACCCCCCCCCCCCCCTTTTGACCGCTAAAACAAGCAAAACCTATGAGTAATTTCTTACCATTCATGTTTAGAAGGTCATCATTTCTAGATCAAAGAATTTCACATCAAGCATTTCATGGATGAATAATCTGACATCAAGCCCCACACACACATACACACACACTCACACACACAGCGGCACGTTTCTGCCTAACCTTAACATTGAATGAACCAATCATAACTAAGACCCAGACACAGCCTTCATGTGGAAAAGGGGGGTAACCTGGGACAGGTCAGGCAAGGCGACATCTAGCGGAACAGGCAAACAGCACGGAGAAAGCTGGCAACTAAAGTACAGTGTGGCATCTTTGTACATCATGTCAAACTCCAGTCCGCAGTGTGTGGAAGGAGGGAGGGCTACTACATACATATCCAGTCCTCAACAAGGACCAGTCCTCAACAAGGACCAGTCCTCAACAAGGACCAGTCCTCAACAAGGACCAGTCCTCAACAAGGATCAGACCTCAACAAGGATCAGACCTCAACAAGGATCAGACCTCAACAAGGAAGCGAGCGAGCGACCCAACAAGGTACATCCAACCAACCAACCAACCAACCAACAAGAAGGCCAAAAAGAACAACT
>JAUZNI010410686.1:0-16255 GCA_034780235.1 Concholepas concholepas | reverse complement strand
TTGTGACCATCAGAAACATTACCCACACCTCTAAACGAATCTTTAGCCATATTGTGCTTATTCATTTATTGCTAGTTTTTTTTTTCTGGTGAAGGTATTCATTACATTTACACAAGCTTCGACGCTTGATTTTTGGTTTATGGGGGCGGGGGAGTAGGAGGTTGGTGGGTGGGTGGGTGTGGGTGTGGGTGTAGGGGTAGGGAAGGTGGTGCAGGTTTTTTTGTTGTTTTTTTGTTGTTGTAACCCTCCTCTAATACAATACTGATTTTCGACGACAAGAAACGTTGATATTGCACGTGTTACAGGGGGAACACAATTTTTCTTCTTCTTTTGTTTTTTCTTCTTCCTGAAATATCAATGACGGGCTCTGTGTTGCTATAATTATCTGAAATACAAACCTGGGAGAAGGGAGGGGAGAGAAGAGAAGAGGTGAGATAGGGCAATTTTTCTTTCAGACGGCTACAGAGGGAGGAACGAACTATCTGCTACATTCGAGAACCTCGAATGACTATATAACCCGCGCTTGAGAATACAGGTACGTATATATATATATATATATATATATATCACTTCCACCTGTTTTTGAAGCTCGAAGAATCCCTCTTCTCAATCTCTGTCTGTCTGTGTGTGCCAAAGTTTGCACCGAGCTGAGCTGCACGAGTAACCTTGAGATATCAGCAACGCTCCTCTCTCTCTTTTTAGCTGTCCTCAAGAACTGACAAGGACCCACTCCCCCCCCCCCCCCCTACCCCACCCCATTCCACCCCCAACCCTCCCCTCTCAATACACATCACAGCAGTAATGAACACACAATAGTAATAATAATAATAATCATAAATTGTGGACGTACATGAAAAAAAAAAAAACGAAATCACAATACTGTCAAGTATCATTAACGAATACAGGAGAGAAAAAAACCAACATAACAACTTGCCACCTGCAGTACTTGTTGTAAATCATCATCAACATATACTTTACACCTGCTGTAGTAGTCTTTTTTTTTTTTTTTTTTTAAAGTATAACAACAACACGCAACATAGATTTTTTCTTCTCCATACATACAAATACACACCCCTCCCTCTCTCTCTTTCTTTCTGTCTGTCTTTCTCTGCTGTTCTAAATGTCATCACAGGAAAAAGATAAAAGAAAATCAGCACTTCAACACAGCACAACAAAACAAATACCCCCACCAAAAAAAGACGAGCAAAATGTCACAGAAGTTAAACCCCCCCCCCCCCCCCCCCCCCCACCCAACCAGCCCCTGGAACTTTACTTATCTGCAGCCCCCTGTCCCCTTCTTACTGGATTCCTGTTTCTTTGTGTGTGTGTGTGTGCACGCGTGCCTGTTTGTACTGAATATCTTAGGTCTTCTTTTCTTCTTCTTCTTCTTCGTTCCTCGGCTAGAGCTCCGAGGTTCACCAATGGTGAGATTTTGCGTATGCGACCGTTTTTCTCCCACCATTTAGGTAGCCACATTCCGACTTCGGGGATATTCTTCTTTTCATTCTTCTTCTTTGTATTCTTATTCTCCTTCATTTTCTCTTCTCACTTCTTTAGCTGCCCGAAGAATTGTTGAGTTATGGCACTTAATTTTTTAGGTTACATCTCCTGGGCAAACTGAACATTGTGGAGTACATACCTCTTCAAATATAGTTTGCATGCTGGGTATGTTTATGTTTTTGTTATCCAACAAACGATGCTGTTTTTTAAAATCTTTTTTTCTAACTTTATTTTTACTTCGTCCTTTCTTACATTTTTCGATGTGTAACTTAAGTCAAATCTTAAACTTAAACTGCTCGTTATTTTGCTTATAATTTCCAGTATGTTTTAACTTTTTTAATGTCCAGTGTGTTGCATGTTTTGTAATTCAATAAGGTTTGTTGTGTGTCTTGCATTCAAATGTCCCTGGTCTGAAATGGTCGTTGACTTAATCATTTCCGCTTTGTTATGTGTCTTGCGATATTATTTGAATTTTAAAATAGTTGTCAAATTTTCTAGTTCAGGTATATAACGTATTCTGCAAATTAATTGTCAAAACTAAAGATAGTCGTTGACTTTTCTATTTCCGGTTTGTAACGTGTCTTGCAATTCAAATTTGAAAGCAAAAATGGAGATCGTCAACAATTTGTTTTCTGTTTTGTGGTGTGCCGTGCAAAAATAACCAACAAAATGATAACTGCTGCCCCTGCGGGTCCATAACTACAGTGATATAAAGCTACAGACATGCATACACAGTCCAAAAAAGAACATGCAAAGGGGGCACCACCACTACACCAAACATGCGCACATACCCAGACAAGGCGAAAAGCGCATTGGTACACAGAGCTAGGAACGAAAACATGCTGGTGATACCAGAGGGAGGGAACACAGGCATTGGGAACAACCCACACCAGATGACAGACACCTCCCTCCCCCTCCCCCCCCCCCCTCCCCTCCCACCTCGGTCCTCTCTTTCTCCACACACAGACACAACATACAACTTGATATAAAGACAATGGTGGTGCTTTTGACAACAATCACAACACGAAAACTACATGAATTACCTTTGTAGAAATATGCTATCAACATTATTGCTGTGGATCACTGTTCTTGACGTTTAAGTTTCTCTGTACATACGCTAAGAATACCATCAACATTATTGCTTTTGTAACACTGTCCTTAACATGAAGTCCGTCCTTACATACGCTAAATATACTATCAACATTATCGTCTTTGTATCATTGTTCTTAACATGAAGTCCTTCTGTACATTTGCTAAGTGTACTATCAACATTATTTCTGTTGTATCATTGTTCTTACTATCACTGAACGAACTGATATGATCATTCTATTCACATGGCTACTATACACGTCTACCTAATGAACTAAAATGCTAAATTAAGGCGTAAAATAGATGTTTGCAAAATCGTCATCAAGTTTTGCATTGTCGGTTTATGTAGTATTGCATAATGACTCGTGGATAAATGGCTGCAGAATTGTCAATGATAAGTTTTTTTAATCATCTTTATGTTGTTAGTACAAATGATGTATCTGATTGCACAATCGACAATATCATTTCAATCGCATGACTGAAGACAACAAAGTCTGAGTTTAGGGAAATCATTCGTTGCTGTACCTAAACTCTCAATCTAGACAGACCAACTATTTCAACCCCTCTCTTCTAAACGAAGCAAATATTGGTTGTTGTTTTTTGTTAAGTGATCAACACCGTTTGTCCATTTAGTGTTTGTTTCTCAATCAATCCTATCAATAAACTGGATATTTTCAGATCACTGCATGACAACCTCATGTACCTATATACTGCATCTAGGTAGAATGCTTAAAATCAACTTCCTGTACCTATATACTACATCTAGGTAGAATGCTTAAAATCAACTTCCTGTAACTATATACTGCATCCTGTTACACTGTTTAAAATTTTCTGTTGTAAACAAAGAGAATGTCATCAGGCAGTTATCTCCACATATTGAAACTATACTGTGTTATGCTGTGCTGTGCTGTGCTGTGCTGTGCTGTGCTGTGCCGTGCCGTGCCATGCCGTGCTGTGCTGTGCTGTGCTGTGCTGTACTGCTGTGCTGTGCTGTGCTGTGCTATTCTGCTGTGCTGTGCTGTGCTGTGCTGTACTGTGTTGTGTTATGTTACGCTGCGCTGTGCTAAAAGGTAGCGTAATCTTGTGCTATGCTGTGCAGCAAGCCAGTGCTGTGCTGCAGGACTGGGCTGCATTGGTTTCCACGCCAAACGTATGCTTTAGAGGACACAAAACTCTATTTTAAGACAGTAAAGTTTATTTGCAGTATTACCCTAAGACCCGCCGCAGCTACTTTACACCTTCTTTTGTTGACTTGCTGTTTTTTTCATTGGTATACAAAGTTTTCTTTTCATGATAAAAGTCCTACGCATAAACAAGTTTTATAAGCAACTAATGAACAGCTTATAGGACTACAACAAACAAGCGCAACACATTGCAGTTTCATTACAATCGGGAGCTGGAGCACACAGTATTGCTGTAGCATTGCTGTTTGTTTTGGGTTGTTTCTTTTTACAAAAAGGACAGCAGTCGCTTTTGCAGCTCTGGACTAAAGCGCGAATGGATACACATGGCCTCACATGGAAAAATAATGTTACTATCATAGCAGACGCAGTTGTTATAGCAATGCGTATGACTTATTACAAGCGTAACGCACACAAAACGCAGTTTACTTAAATACCCCCAAACCATAAACA
The DNA here is from genome assembly GCA_034780235.1 of Concholepas concholepas. NCBI lineage: Eukaryota > Metazoa > Mollusca > Gastropoda > Neogastropoda > Muricidae > Concholepas > Concholepas concholepas. The sequence continues at coordinate 12,032 of JAUZNI010410686.1, read as the reverse complement.
TGTTATAAAAAAAACAATTGGTCAGGTTTGATCTCATAACAAAAAGGGTTTCTTGCTAGTCATACTGTTGATTTGGTTAATCTTGCACTATCGTTGCCTTGGGAATTCAATTTCGGAAGAAAAAAAAAAAGATTGTATTTCAGCTATGCTTGTAGAGTGAAGCATTACATTGAAACAGATTACTAAAACGAAACGAACAGTAATATAGAACGCAATACGCTTGCACAGGTTAACGTAGCTGCTTTGGGGCGCACGCTAAAAAGAATACTGCGGTTGTTGTTTTTTTTAGCCTGTATACGTATTAATAACAACAGCATGCATATGCTAGTTCAACGCAAACAATGTTGTTATATATGCAGGCTATAAATATAAAAAAAACAACAGCATCCATATCATAGCTCAATGCAAACAATGTTGTTATATATGCAGGCTATATAAATTAAAAACAACAACATCCATATCCTAGATAAACGCAAACAATGTTGTTATATATGCAGGCTATGAATATAAAAAACAACAGCATCCATACCCTAGATAAACGCAAACAAAGTTGTAATATAATTATGCAGGCTATACATATTAATAACAACAACATGCATATCCTAACTCAACGCAAACAAGGTTGTTATATAATATATGCATATTATAACTTCAGCAAAGTGTTTTGCAACACTAGCAGACACACCATGTTGTTCTCAAAGCATGATCACAGACTCATGCAGACAAACAAACGCATGCCGTACACAGCTCAAAAATAACAACGGCACATTACTTTCAAAAGGACAAGACATGCAGTAGCCTCCGACAATTCATTCGCAAGACAAAAGACTGGTGGTCTTAGAGGCTGACAGCAGGACAGGGACAACATTGTGGTCTCATTGAACGCAAGACAAAACATGCACACAGGTTTCGCTACACAAAAACGACGACAAACGCTGGCATTACAAACACGGTAAAACAGCACACAGATACATATGCACAGTTCATACACATGGCAGAATAACAACAGTAATGGACTGTACACAGCACGCAGCAACTAAAAATGCAAAAAGACTTGGGTGGTTGCACACTCACCAACAAACATCAATAATAACGACAAAACAGAATTTTAAAAAAAAAAGATAGGAGAGAAAAGAAAAGATATACATGAAAAGGAAAAGAATGGACGTAAGGGTCTGGGAACAGTTAAATAAAGAAATAAAAAATAATGCGCAAAAAGTGAGAGAAGTCGGAGCAGGAGAAAACGAAAATTAAGGAATAAAAGAGAAGAGTATGAAAAAAAACAAGAAACAGGAAAAAGACGGAAGAAAAAGAGACTAGAAATAAGAAACGGTTAAAACTGGTATAAGTGGTAGAGAGGCGATGGATAAAGAAACAGAAACAATTAAAGTATCTAAAACAAGGGATGAAGAACAACAATAAGAAAGAGCAAAAACAACGGATAAAAAAGGATAAAAACAAGAATAAAAAACCACAGATAAAGAACTACAACAACAAGTGGTATATAATTTTCCAACAATAGAAATACGGGTTTTATAGTCTTGTCCATATTTGTCATTCTAAACTGATACCACCACCAGCACCACCACAACAACAACAAATCTTTATAAGAAAAGCAAAAAATGTTGATTTAAAAGTATTGGAACAAAAATATGAGATGGACTTTAAAAAAAAAGAGAAGAAATGGAAAAAGATCGATATGGAGCAAGAGAGAAGAGAAAATGTCAACACTTGGTAAAATCAGACAGCGTTGTCAAAGAACATCGCAACAGCATGCAATGTTCAGTGTAAAATTGTCATTCATTCAAACGCCAAGACACACGCTATTTTATCTACAGCAATAGCAATGCCATAAACACTTTGGATAATTTATTTTTTAAACCAGCATAAAGCACAAGCATAAGAATCTTCCTGAAACAAGCAAAACACGCAGAAACTGAATACCTACTGGTGTAAGTAAGGGTGACACTCTACGCGCAATGTTGTTTACTTGGCGCAAATGAATGCCATTATGCTTCAAATAGCACACTGTAATGGCATATAGTAGCGTGCCGAAAGCAAGACGATAGCACGAAAGTGGCTTCAAACGAAAGTGTGGCATCTGTATAGTAAAGTTTCCGCAGTAAAAAACGATGCTATGATTTTCTCAGCATAATAAGACCAGCAGCAGTATTGCAAAAGAGAAACAAGACCATACTTCGCTAGGTATGGCACAGTAGTGATGTCGGGGTTTTTCCCCTACAAACAGTGCACATATATTATTTTGGCACACAGGAGTGTAACATGATCATAGTAGCATAATAAGTAGCAATAGTAGCATAATAAGTAGCAAATAGCTCTCTCTCTCTCTCTCTCTCTCTCTCTCTCTCTCTCTCTCTCTCCTCACAGGTACAATGTAGCAATAAATGCTCTCAAAAAAGACCTCCAAAACAGAAATAGGAAAAAACAAAACAACAAAGCAAACCCCAAAGTAACGCAGCAAGAACTTTGTAGCTCTAACAGCAGTATCGTCCACGCAGTGTTCGTTATTTCCATCCATATCACGCATAAGCACAGCATAATTCCAATATTTTACCTCAACTTTAGCATGCTGTATTTCGCTAAGCACTTCAGCTTTGTTGACTCATACAGTCATCAAAACACAAAGATTTCATCGGGCACACCACAACAACACGATGCTTGATAAAATGACTGTGGCATATATTGCACGAAATAAGGACAAAACTGTTGTTGCAATAGCATAACAGTGGCATGAAAGCGTTGCCCTAACTAGATTAAAGCATGTTTTTTTCAAACATACAACATACATAATCCATAGGTATACAATTGTTTCTTTCTTGTTTCCGACGCTGCAACAGTAATGCATTACCATCACAAAACTTAACAAAATATGTATGTATTTTATGCAGCAAACAAAATGACAACAGTCTATTTTAAATTGCACATCAGGACAGTTTTGAAATAACAGCATAATTCATAACGCAGCAATAATCGCAATAACAATGTATAGTTTGCACAAAGTGTGTCAATTCTAATAACACACAAAAAAGTATCAAATATAGGCAGCTCTGTCAAGTCATGTAGCTGTAATCAGGGTTTGTATTGTAACGCAACAGTGTGACAGCTTAGCGCTGTAAACCATAACAATACCATGAAACGCGATAGTCTTTGATCTCCACATAAAACCGTATGCAGCAATAAGCTTAGCATAATGAAACGGCATAATGATATTATTCGATGAGACGAAAGGTGGGACATAGTGGTTTGCTTTGCTTGCTTTAAAAAAGTGTTTCAAAAAGCCGGACAAAAACGCTATTAAAAAGATATAAAACAAAGAAAATAATGAAATAAAAGTAAAGTTACCCCTGTATCAACAAGCAAAACAAGAACAAAGGAATCAAAGAAAATAAAACAAAATACAACAAAACAAGATTGAAAACCTGTCCTGTAATCTGCATGTAATCAACCCCCTCCCCTTTTCCTACAATAAAAAACAAACAAACAAATAAAAGATTGTTTAGAATACCCCAGCAAAACAATCTATCAATAGCAAAACAAAACGGTATCTTATTTGCGAAAAGTAATGGCAGCACAATTTATAGTGAAAGTTAGACAAATGATTCAGTGATATGAATAATTTCAGCATAGTCAGGCTCAATCAAAATGGGAAAGAGAAATTAGATAATAAATTTTAAGATAAGTCTGGGTTTTCTTTTCGGTGGGATTGTGCACTACAGTATCTTTCACTTCAGTGTGTGTGTGTGTGTGTGTGTTGCATATGTTGTGTTTTCATGCATAATTCATAAGAATGCTCAACTCTAAATTGGTCCTACTACCATCTGACCCCATTCTTACTTAGCTGTCAGCTAATGATTTACACACCGCCAGCTGTTCTTGCAGCAGAATACATCCGTTTTTGTTTGTTTGTTTCCGAAGTATAATATATGAGTCCTATTCTTGAATAATACTTAACAGGAAGCAGACAAATATGTAAGAAATACCCCAGTAACTTTGAAACAACAAATATCTGCATTATTGAAAGTGCAAAATATAGTCATATCTTTTTACAGTAGCAACAAAAGCGGTTGCCCTACTGTAATTGCCTTGCGTTTTGGGTTCAAACGAATGAAATTACTACTCCTAGCACCTTCAATGTAGAGAAACAGACAGCATATTTAAAACAGTTCTTTTCATAGGCATAGACAAGGATGCTGAACAATGTTTTTTTTCTAATTACCAAATTCAAGCATTGCTGCTAAAAGGAAGATTACACAAAGTAACAAAGTCACCAGTTTCAAAAACTGAACTATTCTGTATGTCAGTATGTTGAATTCAACCATACATTTTGACAGCAAAAGTTGTTCTTTAATGTTGCACAATGTTAATCCTGACTTTCATTCTTAAGTTCAAAGAACTTTAGAAGAGAATTGGCTATGGTTAGTCTTGGTAACGTATATGTATGAATTTACATAAGACTTTCCAAGTATTTGATACTTGCCTTACTCGACATTTTGAATATTCAAAAGAATGCATAATTGCTTTCTTTCAGACTAGAATTTAAAATATACAATTACATCATGCCAACGTTTGGGGTCTCCTTGGAGTGATCAGGCAACACAGGATTAGTTATGTGCCATTTCCATATTGCAAGCATCGTGTGAATGATCTGTGTAGCTAAATGTGCAGAAAGCATTCAGATAGATCATAAGAGACATTGTTGACCTTTTCCCACGTTTATATGTAAAAAAGAAAAGCGGCATGGTTTGATTGAACATTTATAAGCATAGCATTAAGATCTAAAACAAAATGAATTTCAAATTTTTTTTTTACTTTTCACATTGTAGATACACGTTTTACTTAAAAATTACTTGTTCTGAATTATAACCTTGTCCTAATTTGACGTTTGCTTCCACATATGAAAAAAAAACTATCAGGATTTTTTTCTAAAAAATGTTGGTTATAAAATAAATATGGAAACTTTTGAAAGGTTACTAAGTCAATCAAACCAATTTTAAGAACGAAGCTTTATTAGCCTTTTTCTAGCAATTTAAGTAATGATTGTTGTCTGAGATATTCACAAGAATTTCTCAAAGTATGCATTATCTATTCATTATCAATGACTTAATTGAATGCAAAAAGAGCAGCATCATTAGCATTGCTTGCCTTGGTTAGCATCCCTTACATTTAGAGCAAAGATTCATTAAGTTCAAATTTGAGACAAAGAGCGATTTCTATTTTCCTGCAGTCTGTGCTCTTATGGGCAGTTTGATTGCTGCCGTTTTTCTAAAAGGAACTTAAGAGCAGGTTCCATTAATATGTTCTTGCAGCGCGCATCTTAAGTACTTTCTCGCTGCCGCGGCGGCTTGAAGTGAGTTCCTATGCTTTTCAGTTATCATTTAATTGCAATGCAATTTTACCAAATATTTCTTAACTGAAAGGATAACGTCGTTTGCATCAACTGTTTTAACCTCTGCATTCAAGCGCTGGTCTCTTACTGCAAGAATGTAAGCCAGCCAAGCATTGGCCAGATTTCCTTTTGCAACATGATTTTTCTCAGGCATTTGATTTTTTGAGGTTTTGCAGTCCTACGCTGGTGCTCTCGTCTGTGCAGCGCCGCCACGACCCTTCAGGCATTAAGGGACTAGTGTAGTGTAGTGTAGTGTAGTGTAGTGTAGTGTAGTGTAGTGTAGTGTAGTGTAGTGTAGTGTAGCAGTCCTACGTTTGTTACAATCTTTTGCTTACATGTTTTCCAGAAAGTTTATTCAGTTTCTTGGTCTCTATCTGTTGGCTCTTTTTTATGTGTTAAAAGCATACCAAACCCAAAGTTTAAGTTTAATGTCTCACTCTTCTTTAACTGGTAACAACAGTGTCCCGTTGCCCTTACCTAGCAACCCTCTTTTGTCTATTGGCTATTACAGCTTATCCTTAGAGTACAGTGATTAAAAACGTAACAAAAGGATTTAGTATGTATTTGTGAATATATAAAGTTTTAAAAGTTCTTTGTTAGGACAAAAAATCACGATGTTTCTGTACAGCTGAAAGAGGATTATAGAAACTGTACTAAACAATTGATACTAGTGGAAAGAAATAGCAAGATCTATATAAAAAAAAGTCTTAAGCTCATACAAATGAATATAACAGAAAAATATTGTCACCGGTGGTGGCAGGAAAACAACCAACACCCCCCAAAAACCGAAAAGGAACTGTGTCATGCACACAAGAACCTGGAGCAAAGAAGGCAGCAGTTCCAGAACTTAACCCCATTACCACACAGGTATTGTCAGACAAGCCGATGGTATGGGCACACAGGTACCAGAGACCCAATCCACAACCACTGAAGCGAAGACAGCAGACAGCGGAAGCAGGTTTGGTGAGAGCTGAGGAGGTAGGTGGTCTGTGAAGGTAATGATTTACATGACCATTAAGAGGAACATGCAGGAATCACGTGCAGAGAAAGGGGAGGAAACCGCGTGTGCCCCCCAGGGTTTGTAAGGCAACAGTGGGGGGGATAAAGGAAAGGGGGTGGGAGGGGGAAGGAGTGGGGAGTATGGAATACACAAGTTCATTCAGTGAACAGTCATTTCCCAGGCTGTAATACCAGGACCTCAGGGGGGTGGGGTGAGGAAACACAAAAAAGTGGCCTTTACCCAACCGTACAAGCCCTGACAAACCAGTCCTGAGCAGCAGACTGATCCTCACCCGATGTGTTCCAGTCCCCGGGTAACGGCGTGGGGGAGGACCCTGCAGAACCCCCGTAGCCCTGCTGCTGCATGGCCGCGTCTTGCTGGTACCAGTAGGTCGGCGTGGTCATTCCGCCCATGAAGTCCCACTGCATGGGCAAGGTGACGTCCGTCTGCTGGGACCACTGGTCTTGCTGCGACCATTGGTTCTGCTGCGGCCACTGATCCTGTTGTGACCACTGGCTGTTCTGGAAGGGCCGAGGAGGTGTTGGAGGCATGAACGTTGTGGTGGTCGTGGTCGTCGTCGTCTTCTTCTTGAGGTTCAGCTCTGGCCAGGAGTTCTGTGAAGGAGGTTGCCGAAGCTGCTTAGGCAGGGGCCAGGCGTGGTGGACTTCTGGCTCCCTGGGCATGGGTTTGGGCTGAGGTTGAGGTCTGGGCTGAGGTTGAGTTTGAGGTCTGGGTTGAGGTTGAGGTTGATAAGGCCAGGCTGGCATTTGGCCCTGCTGTGCAGGCCAAGTTTGTTGTTGTTGTGGAGTCAACCCTGGCCGCTGGTTGGTCTGCGAGTATTGTGGCTGCTGGTTGGGTTGTGAGTACTGCGCTTGTTGACGGGGTTGCGAATACTGCACCTGTTGACTAGGCTGTGAATACTGCGCTTGTTGACCAGGCTGTGAATATTGTCCTTGTTGACCAGGCTGTGAATACTGCGCTTGTTGACCAGGCTGTGAATATTGTCCTTGCTGACCGGGCTGCAAATACTGCGCTTGTTGACCGAGCTGTGAATGCAGCGCTTGTTGACCGTGCTGTGAATGCTGCACTTGTTGACCGGGCTGCGAATACTGCGCTTGTTGACCGAGCTGCGAATACTGCACTTGTTGGTTGGACTGTGCATTCTGACCAGGCTTGGCAGGACCCGGATGAGGCCAGGAGTGGGACGAGGCAGCGGGATGTTGGGACTGAGCAGGCTGTGCAGGCTGAACCGGCTGAGCAGGCTGAGCAGGCTGTGCAGGCTGAACCGGCTGAGCAGGCTGAGCAGGTTGAGCGGGCTGAACAACAGGCTGAGAAGGCTGAACAACAGGCTGAGAAGGCTGAACAACAGGCCGAACAGGTTGAGTGGGCTGAACAGGTTGAGCAGGCTGAACAGGTTGAGCTGGCTGAACAACAGGCTGAGCAGGTTGAGTAGGTTGAGCGGACTGAGCAGGTCCGTTGACGGGCCAGTCCATGTAGGGAGGTGCCGGTCCCTGCTGTTTCTGCTGACCTTGTGGCTGTGGCTGGGGCTGAGCTGGCCAGGTTGGAACCTGAGGCTGCTGAGGATTAGGCTTTGCTTGTTGCTGTTGCTGCTGTTGCTGTTTTAGCTGCTGCCGCTGTAGCCATTGTTGATACTGTGCTTGTTGCTGTGCCCTCTGTTGTTGTTGTTGCAGTTGTTGTGGAGGTTGTTGAGGTTGCTGTTGTGGTTGTGGAGGTTGTTGCTGCCGTTGAGGTTGTTGAGGTTGTTGAGGTTGCCATGCTGGTTGTCTCTGTTGTTGCTGTTTTTGTTGTTGTTGTTGTTGTAAACGTAATTGTTCCACTCTTTGCTGTTGCTGCTGTCTTTGTTGCGCTAACTGCTGTTCTCGTAATTTCTGTTGAGCAAGTTGCTGTTGTTGTTGCTGTTGTTGCTGCTGTTGTCTCTGTTGCTGTTGTTGTTGCTGCTGCTGCTGCTGCTGCTGCTGCTGCTGCTGCTGCTGCTGCTGCTGCTGCTGCTGATCATACCGCTGCTGCTGCTTCTTCTGCTGCGCGGCTCGCTCGATAAGTTTCTTCAACAGTGCCTGCTTCTGTGTCGGGTTCAAGCCACGCACACGCTCCAACGTGGCAGGGTCTACTTTTCCCAGTAACCTGGTGAGGGACTCCCTTAAAGGCTGAAGGGTATGTGCCCTCTGTGCAGTAGCTGCTGCCTGTCTGCGGGCCATCACCGTTCTGGCCAGCTGGGATCTTTGAACCGGGTTCAACCGACGGATCCGGGCCACCACTGCAGGACTCAAGCTTGGGGTCCTTAAAGGGGTAGTGGGTGAGCGGACCACTCGCACCATATTCCTAGCCTGACCTTGACCTTTGGGCGTCTGGATTCTGCCTCTGCCACCCGGTTTTCCTCCAGCTGGAAAGAAAACTGAGGTGCAGAATTTCTTCGGGGGGGTACGACGTGTTTAGGTAACGCTATAAGCGAGCTGAGCAATGCGGGGGTAGTAGGCTGGGTTTGCTTCCCCTGGCGTAAAACTGGGTTTTTTTTAAAGATGCGGCGCAGGGTGTGGGTGCATAACATGCCTCTGCGGGGGGGCCCCGCGGGAATTTCTGTTTGATTTACTGCTTAAGTGCTAAGCTTGTTCTTAAGAGGTCAGATACACAAAACTGAATTTACACACGCTTGAAGCAAAGAAAGAATATGTACATAGCAAGCAAGCAATTTCGTGCAAAGATAACGCATTTGGAATATCTTGACAAATACTGTATACATAAACCGATACAAAGTTGTTGTTTTTTCGCATGCTGCATTATATAACTTAAAGCACAGCGCAACGTTGCTACTACGATGTCAGCTGAAGAAAGAAAATATAGCGCGTTTCCTGTTGGGAGAAAAACAAACTTTTTGTTGTTGCTGAGCAGACGCTTCGCTTTCCACATTTACTTGCGTAGTAGAAGTTTGTATGTACAGAACTATGTGGAATAGTTAAAAGTCATTAATCAAGAACAAGCATGACAACAGCGTGCAGGCTATATGATGTAGATATGTGCAACACTAGAAAAGAAATTCCTCAACAAATATGAAATGAATATTACCTTCTGAAACAAAATGGAAAAAAAACCCCAGATAAACTTATCATCAACAAAGAGAAGAACAACAACATGAAAATACAACAAACAACAACACCAACGACTAACACGAAGACGAGATAACAGCGACACCGACAATGACGAGAGCAAAGACAGCTATATTTTAGGTCAATCACACACACACACACACACACACACACACACACACTCACAGCAAACATTATATTGTATTCTTTTCATATATTGAATCTGAAAAAAATCCCTAAGAATATATTTGTAAAGACCAGACAATTACTTTGAAAGACGAAAAGTTTGGCAAAGTAGGGAGATTGTGATGGGGATGGGGGTGATGGACGACTATGCAGGTGTTGGAAAAGAGGGAGTAGCTTAGTACGAGACAAGATGAGGATGCAATACGATAACATTACATTAGCACTTCTAAACTAATGGTCAGAATAGTTCTCGACAGTTTAGGTTCAGCCACAGAGCATTATTTTTCTCAATATCTGAAGAGCGCAATGGCTTTTATGCAGGAAAAACTACCGTTGAAGGAATCACCAGTGCCGGATTCATCATAGAAAAACAATTGTTAACACCAGCAGGACACCTTTTCCAACTTCATTGACTTTAAAAAAGCTGTTGATCAAATCTGACATGACAGTATATGGTTTGTACTGCAAAGCTTTGGTATTAAGAAAGATCTGAATCAATCTATCGAATGACTGTATAAAAGCTCGAGCAGTGCTGTGATCTTTAATAAGGAAACTGAGAAGCCTTTCGAGACAACAGTAGGATTACAGCAGGGCTGCTTACTTTCTCCTGTCCTCTTTAACATCTTTTGGAAGCAGATCATGTCAGAGACCTCTGCTGATCATCATGACACAATTTCCATGTGGTGAGTAACCAATCTTTAACTCTTGTTTTTGCTGATGATATTTGACCTCATGGTTGGTAGCCTCATTGAACTAGGGTATCTGACAAACAGTGTAACCAACAGTGTCAGCGAATACAGCATGATTATTAGCACAGAAAGAGAACAGTCATAGTTGACAACATCATGAACACAAAGGAAAACTGATATACTAATAGGAAAAGAACTGAGAAAAAGGAAATTTGCTGAAATACTTTGACTCAACCCTCACTAAAGACGGCACTTTATTCCACAGAGTCAAAATCAGAATTGCTACAGCCATTGCTTCAATGACTAGACTCAACAAGATATGGGTGAAAACTTCCATCAGCTTTCACATAAAAACTACAGACTCCACAGACCATCGGTAATTTCACACCCTTGACTTTCTGTGAAAACTAGACCTTGCTAGCAGGAACAGAAAGAAAAGGATCAAGGCCTTTGAGAAATAAAATGCCACAGAAAACACCTGCACATCTACTGCGAACACAGACAAAAATGAATTGTTTATGTGCAGGGCAAGATCAATACCCTAGTCCACCTACAAATACCACTCCTGGCAACTGCAAAAAAGAGAAGGCTCACTTGGTTTAGCAACATAATCTACAGTGACAACCTGTTCAAAAAAACTCTGCAGGGTTCATCATAGGGAAGCTGATCTTCTTCTTCTTCTTTTCGTTCCTTGGCTAGAGCTCCGAGGTTCACCAATGGTGAGATTTTGCGTATGCGACCGTTTTTCTCCCACCATTTAGGTAGCCACATTCCGACTTCGGGGATGAGGGAAGCTGATGACTTGGACACCAACAGAGAAACTGGAGGGCTTTACCAGGTGAAGGAATAGACAGACCCCTACAGGAAAGAGCTATTGGCAGCATCATCTGACAGGGGAAGATAACAAGCACTCTTTATCCACACAGTTGTTCAGCCTCTCCTTTGATCATTAATTAGTACAGTCATGGGTCTAAAAGGAGAAGACATGTACTGAAAGCGTTCATTGGCTGATCAAAAATATGCTAGATGCGTTTATTGGCTGAATTTGCAAAGGCTGTTCATTGGCTGATAGACAATATGCTCAAGATGTTCATTGGCTGCATGGGATAGAGGTGCGCATTGGCTGATAGAAAATATGCTAGAGGCTTTTATTGGCTGAATGGGCTAAAGGTGTTTATTGGCTGATAGAAAATATACTACAGGCGTTCATTGGCTGAATGTGCCAAAGGTGTGCATTGGCCGATAGAAAATATGCTAGAGGCATTCATTGGCTGGATATGCTAAAGGTGTTTGCTGGCTGATAGAGAATGTGTTGTAGACGTTCATTGGTTGATAGTGAAACGTGGTTTCCAAGTAATATTCTGTCTTTCATTCACATGTAAGCTAGGTGACTGAAAACTCTTACCTTTGCATCATTGGATAGAAATGATGTTCCTTCGGTCAGGACAAAAGTGAATATTCCTTTTACTATACTTTTATAGTGTTTAAAGCCTAGATCAAGCAAAATAGTTCTTGGAGGAAGAATCTGATTTTTTAAGCTAAAGAAGCTTTCTTCTCTTTTTCTTCCCCTTTAAAATATACAAGGATAAGACATTTGCAAAGAACGGGGATTTCTCTGTGTGTGTGTGTGTGTGTGTGTGTGTGTGTGT
>JAUZNI010408466.1:0-10801 GCA_034780235.1 Concholepas concholepas | reverse complement strand
GTGCCCATCTTGGGCAGGAAAGAGGCTGCTGCAGAGACGTTGGGAGGATAAGGGAGGAGTAGTGGGGAGGTGGGGGAGCAAGGGGAGGAAGGGAGGTAGTGGAAGGATGGAGGATAGGAGGACAGCAGGCAGGCAGCCAAGACCAGTGATGCTGGAACCGGGTCGATATGATGGAATCTTGGTCCACAAGACTGCCCAGGGATGCTCTCACAGGCCTCTGCTTGCTGGCTTCTCTCTCTCTCTCTCTCCAAACCCCATACCGATGCTGGGGTCCTGTCCTTTCGGAAGGCTTTCTGGGTGATTGGTCTTAGGGCGTCCAGTTTCTTCTCTTGTTTTCTGTCTCGATGAAGCTGTGTAGAGATACGTGAGGGTTCAGGATGAGTATGAACAAGGAGAACAACCCCCAAAAAAAACATTTTCTTTATTCAAGCGTGAGCTGGTGGTATAGGTTTCTGGGTGAATCGAAGAGCGAGGATGTTGCTCAACATTGCTGAACTCACTCTCTCTCTCTCTCTCTCTCTCTCTCTCTTCGTGCTGGGACGCCATATTCTATTGGACAGTGAAAATGGTAAGATCCCAAAGCACCACCCCTCCCCGCCATCTTCTCATCCCTGTTCCCTTTTTCCATCTTTTGCGCACAACATGTGTGTGTGTGTGTGTGTGTGTGTGACAAGCCAGTCGGTGGTTGGTGCGGTCGCTGATGGCGCTGTGGAGGGAGGCCAGTGGTGCAGTGTGATGTGGGCGAGAGGGCTCTGGCCGGGTCAGTCAGCCCGCCACCGCCAGCCGAAAGAGATGCCAAACTCCGGTGGCACCCATCCACCATCCGCAGCCTGGACACCGACCCACCAGCCAGGCTTTGCCCCGGTCGTCTCTTCAGCTCTCAAATTTACCTACCAGCTTTTCTCTTCAGCGCAACAAAAAGGAAAGAAAAAGGAGAAACCTGATACCATGAACTCTATCCTGGCTCACCAGTATCAGACTGGACACAAGGGCCAAAGACCGCGCCGCATCGACTTAGGACAGTGCGCAGAATGCAGGCAGCCGGGGCAGAGTACGGACTGTTCTGTTGTAACAGTCTTTTTAGGGTTTGTTAAGAGAAATATTTCAAACTATTGCCAAAAAAACAGTTATTGCCATTCGTTTTACTGACTTCTCTGTTCCAGTCTTTAGATACTAGAAATTCAAAGGGTTTTTTTTCTTCTGAAACATCTCTTCAGTGAATCATTGACTTTCTGCTAAAAATATATTTTTTTAAAGTCTGGCAGACAGGGTGAAAATGCGGCTATGTCTTTGATAATCTCAGAATTCTGAAAACTCTCTCCTCAAGACCTCATGTTCCTCCTTTGTTCGAAAAAAAGACAAAAAGAAAGGAGACAGACAAAAAAAACAGAAAAAGCAACAGGTCTTAAAACTAAAGTTGTGCATCTGAAAACTATATCAAGTAAGCTCAATTCTTTACTTTTATTAACGTTCAGAGCTCAATGCAGCTAAAAGCCTGGAAATAGTTAATTTTTTGTTTGAAAAAATATCGACAAAGTGGAAGACAGAAAAAGAATTCCTTTACTCCTCGTCGATCTAAGAACGAACTTCAAAACTTGGAAGACAAATGCCGGTAGGCTTAATATTCTGAGCCTTGAAAAACATGAAGAAATGATTTGGCTCTAAAGAAAAGAGGCCAGTTATAAATATCACGGTTGTCAGATGAAAGAGAACATACTGTTTTGTTGCCGAAGATGAAAGGCTGAGCGGGAAGTCGGCAGCCCCAGCATCAAAGGTTTGGAAGACTGCTGATTTGTCGAAAGCCTGATTATTAAGTCTTCGGTGGCTGATAAAAGGCCGTTAGCGGGCTGCACGGCAACAATGCTACTTTGATGACAATGTCTTCATCATTCCCTTCAAGTGAAAACCTAGTACACTTCTCAGCTAGCAACAAGAGTCCAATTTTGAACGATTCTGAACTTTACTGAACTGAACTGCAGGAATGATTCAAATTTCCCACGGTCAATATCATCAGCCAGACTACTAACCGCGTGTCTTTAGTAGGAAAAATAAACAAGGACCTGGTGTTTAGCAAGTAGACAATAAATCAATACAAAATGTATGAGTTCTTTTAGTCTTTGGCATTTAGGAGTGAGTGACATATACGTCATCGTCAAAGTCAATAGTCATCATTGTGCCACCTTGTTCAGCCATGGCATGACTGAGAAAGCAGCAGCAGCAGGAGCAGCAGCAACAGCAGCAGAGAAAGCTATTTCACTGACACAGTGACTGTTCCTCTCTGATTCTATCTATTGAAACCTCCTCTCCACGAATTCAAAATAGCATGACACTTCCAAATCTGACGAGGCGTAGTTTGTTTGTTTTTTTACTGCCAAAGATGAAGCAATACTTCCCAATTCAGACGTCTGTGATCTGTCTGCGGTGTTGGAAAAGGAAACTATATTCTAGGGACAACTAACGAGAATAAACGCCTGCTGCACAGAAATGGGGGAAAGAGAAAGCGTGGATAGATTCTGCCTGAAGAAGCCATGGAAAACTGGATGACCCCAGTACAAAGCCAATAACTGAAAGACTTTCGCTATGGTGAGACGTTGTGCTGAAGGTGACCCTCCCTCCCTCCCACTCCTGTCTCCATCCCTCCTCGCCTGTCATAGCGATGGAGAGCAGGAGGGGGTTGAGAAGAGGACTGGAGCGGTGCCAGAGCCCAGCGCCTTAGAGCGCCGCCACCGCATTCTGGTATTGATCGTCCTCTCCGCTTGCCTGCCTGCCAGCCGGGCTGCCATGACACAGCTAGCTCCCTTCGCTGCCTTGTCCATCAATGCACGCACAACCCAACCGACCTTTTTTTTTTCTTTTTCAACACGCACGGACACGCACGTGCAGGATGGAAAAGGGAACCAGCGGACGGCAAAGGCAGAGCTCGATACGACAATCCTTTCGCAGCACAGCACAGCACAGCACGGCACAGTACGGCACGACACAGCCTGGCGGCATTCTGTGGAAGAGCAGCAGAAGAGTGGAAAGCGGCGACGACGCTATCATCCCGAAACTGTAGATGCCATCCAGAATGACTGCGAAAAACTGGCAGCATGCAGCCATGAGAAAACTTTGTCTCCACAATGACACTGTGACCAGTGACTCCGGCATCCGGAACCAACTTGACTTGACCACACCGTCCACAAGATCGGTAAGAGATTTGTCTTGTAAAGTCTTGTTCTGACTTGTCTGCCATTTTTTTTTTTTTGTGCAGTGTTGTTTGAGAATCTGGCTGTGTCTGCCCGTTCCTGTGTCTTGTTCAGTGTTTAGCTGTCATTGGTGTGTGTGTGTGTGTGCTGGTATTTGGTGGAGATGTGTTTCTCAGAAATCTGTTATCCTTTTGTTTTGATAATCTTGTTTTTTCTCTTGTATTCTTTTGGTCTTGTCTCTTTAGTGTTCATTGTAATGGTGGTGAATCGGATCTCTCTCTCTCTCTGTATGTCTGTATGTCTGTGTGCTCGCGCGCGCCCCCGTATACAGCTTACAAGCAAGCACAAACGCGTACGTCATACAGTCTGACATCAATGTTATCCCTCTTTTATCCTATAGCTTCTTATTGTACAAATGAGGCCGTCTCATTTGGACAGCGGACTGGGGCTCCATATTGGATGATCAAAGGCAGACAGAGCGCGATACCGTCACTGACTGTAGTGCTCCTGGCCTGTCGCTCGTAAATCCCTGGCTTCAGCCATGCCGGCCCTCGCTTGACGTCTCTACATCATTATCGGCCTGAAAATAGCAGAGGAGAAGAAGAAGAAGAAGAAGGAGAAGAAGAAGGAGGAGAAGAAGAAGACTGCGCGGCCAGCATGACAACTTCATCAACTGTGTCCAGCCGGCTTCCACGGCGTATTGATTTCTGCGGCCGCATAACTTTGACATCGGTGCTGTGCGTGTTTGGAAGTCTGCTGGCTTTTCTCTGTCTGCCTGTATGTCGGTCGGTCGGTCTGTCTGTCTGTTGCGCTCTCTCTCTCTCTCTCTCTCTCTCTCTCTCTCTCTCTCTCCGAATCAGGCAAACACGGGGCAGAGGCCTAAAGTGAACAAGATATTCTTCTGTTTGTACCCAAAAAAATGAAGAAAGAAATGCAGTAAAACGAAAATGATAACTACGAGAAGTACTTTAACAATTCATTTATATTCTGGGCCATCCTTTAGATGTTGCTGATGTCTGTACCTTAGATGGTTAGGGGGTATTTTTCTTTCTTTCCTTCTGTTTTTCATTCAATTTCACTGGGGAAGAAAAACTACATCAAGGTCCAGCTCTCTGGTTCACAAAATTAGTATGTATCGTGCGGTTGTTTTCAAACAAACAAAAGAATTGGCCGGGGGGAGGAGGAGGGCAGTCAACATTTCTCTCTGAACCCGTATGATAATAATTAGTGAAACATATTTTACCTGCGGCTGCGAAACAATGTGGACATTTTAATTAATTAGTTATGAGTCACTGCACTCTGCCAGGCCGTAATCAGAATGTGCGCGCGCTGCATTCATTCTTCTCACCTCCGCCGTTCCCACCCTCTATCGCTTCAGGGTAGTCCTCCCTCCCTCCCTCCCTGTACAAAGCTGGCTTGGGTCGCCTGCATTCATACGCATGTGAGTCACAGTCAATGCATCGCTTTCGTCCAGTCAGTCCGCGCAGAATTTACTTTCGTCACTTAGTCCTGCAGAAAGATTGCTAAACTGTACAACAATCTGGAGCAGCAGTCCCCAATTGGTTGTTCTGGATTCATGCAATGCTGCACGTATGTTGACTTCTTTTTGTGTGTGTGTGTTCCTCAGCTACAACTCCGAGGTTTCACCAACTCATGTGAGATTCTGCGTTTGCAAACGTTGTTACCCACCATTAAGTTAGCCGCATTTCGACTTGGGGGATCATGTTGCCTTTAAAGGATACACATGTCTGCTGACTAAGAATGAGAGTTTAAGTCCTGAAAGTTGTTGAGGTTTTTTCCCCTCGTTCGTGACGAGGCAAACTGTGTGGTTTCTGGTTTTTTAAAGAGTACAAGTTGCTTTCTTCTTTTATTTCATAGTTTTAAGGAGTAGGGGAAGCAGGTTTGTATTTCCTCAGTTAAAGAATGATTTACCTTATATCAAACAAAAACATCAGAATACTGGGGAAAAAAACACAAAAGTATTACACAAAACTAAAAAGAAACACAAACAAAAATAAAACACCGAAGAACTAGCATTTAAACCGTCAAACAAATGATAGACAATTTCAGTTAGGAAAAAAACAAACACCAATGTTCTGTCAAAGGATTTCGACTTGGCCTTTTCATAACTTTTCTCAAAATATATCTTGATCCTTTATGACTTAGATAACTTATACCGTATCTTTTATCATGTTAACATCGGCTAATTCATAATTTTTTCTTTGGAGCAGCATATATACCAATTGAAAGCTTCATGATTCTGGAAAGACAAAATCAGACGAACGTAAGCTGTAATGCAAACAGCAAGAAGATTGTCATGTACTCTCGATCTCCCGGGTAAGATAAGTCTCATAAATTTGTAATGCTTATAACAAGCCGACCATGAGGATGATAGCTGAAGCTAGCAGACAATCTACAAACATAAAAGTATGCACGAACATTCCAGCTGTTGTTTCAAAAAGGCAATGGCAACTATACAACACTCAACAAGTAAACAACAGACAACAACAACAGCGCAGCTGGAAGAAAGACAACAATCACAACCAGACATTGACAGAAATAACAAGTAAAGCTACTAAATACAGATATATAATAGATTCCCAGCTAAAAGAAAAACAGACATCACTGAGGCAGACAAAACGCGCAGACCAGCAGGGGGAAGTAAAGAAACATATAAGTTAAACAAACTTAAGCCAAATAAAAGCAAACAAACGAACAACGAAACGAAAACGAAAAAAAAACAAGACAAAAGTGCATAAAAACTAACAGGCAAAACAAACAATAAATAACATACAGACAAATGAACGAAGGTGTAAATCATCTCCTACGGCGAGAACGCGATCAAACGAAAATGTATTCTCCAAAAAGGAATAAACCGTATAAACCAAATTCATAATTCGATCAAAATAAAACAAATGTCTCTTTGGGAATCAACATCATAAAACAGGCTCTATCAAAATGGGAAGCATTCCTGCGCCCTTTAAAACAGAATTAGGTCATGGAAAATCCATTTTTTGTCAACACTGCAGCCTCGTGTTTTCTTTTTCTTTCAAATTTTCAACACATTCTTCATCACATTCTTTGGTGTTTGGCTAACCTGCTCAGATGTTTAACATTACATTGTCGTTATTAACTCATAGTTTTCGTGACGTTTCGGACTCACTCAACTCATTCATTTGCGCTTTGATTTGTTTGCTTTACAAGATTTAGCGCTATATAAATTCCATATATTATTATTATTATTATTATTGCTCCGAAACGATACCATTTTTAAACTAGCAGAACTGTTTGAAAACTGGTTTATCTTTTAAGCAGTTTTACTATCCAAGAGAGGGCAGTTTGCAAAAGTTTAAAGTCATCCCTCTGTTTGAGAACTTGACTCGGCAGAGTAGTTATTTTGGCAGAGTATGTTTCGTTTGGTTGTTTTCAATCAATCTGAACCGGACTCTGAAAACATCAAATTAATGTAAAACTATCTGACTGATACAAAACAAAATTTAAACCCACACTACTGGTTTCTTTCTTGATTTTTCGACTTCAAAGAAAAATTAATGGCAAACTCATGCTACATATCCAAACATGAAAGACAGCGCTTGCATTTTGAAAAAAAAGACTATCAAAGAAACAATTCAAACACCACCAAAAAGAACAAAAACATACCAACAAGAACGACAACAGTAATAGCAAACAGCAGCAACAGCGATAGTAAAAGTAACAACAACAACAACAGCAACAACAACAACAACAACATCATCAACGCCTGCCACGGAACATTATTCATGAGAGTGTCTATGAGACTATCAATTCAGCTGGTGAATATTGAATCACAGAAAAACATTATTTCTTAGAGCAACTCGCCGCGAATACCTAACACATAGATTCCAATGGAGATTCAATAATTAATGAATAATCAATCATTCTGCATAACAAGACTGCCTGTTATGAATGCAAACGTCATATCAATCTCATAGCAATTTATTCTGAGTCCACACAGAATCTTTCCCTCAGAATTATTCAATCAGCTTAATCAACCGTACAATTTTCTGTGTAGCCGACCACAATACCCGTTCAATAACCTATATATATATATATATATATATATATATATATATAAATAAAGTGCGCGCGCGTTTCTGTGCATTATCACATATTAGAAGTCTTGCAGTAAATAAATACAAAGCTTTTGGCGTTCTTAAACAACAACAAAAACACTGTATTGTGCAATTAAGCCAGTAAATAAACCAATTAATAAGTTTAACCAACTAACCGACTGAAAACAGTGCACAAAGAACTGAAAATATCTTTTCTGAAAACCTTTTCGGAAAAGGCTACCAAAAAAACCCTAACAATGCTCATAAATAATAGCCGCAAAAAGCACAGAGACTGTCAACAAGTCAAAACAGAATATGGGTATGAACCTGGTAATGACCAGTTACGACGGATATAACCAGTCATATACCAAACTATTATTGTAGGTTTCATCTAACAGCCAGCAAACAATTTCCAGAGAAGTGAGTGTTTTGCTGGTAACTGATTTATGTCCACTTTTACATACGGCAGGTTTGACGGCTGACTGCTATGATTGCATAGCAGGAACAAAATCAATATACCACGAGCATAAAGCAATCGTGCCCAGCCAGCATAGTGTGCACCGCCAGTACTACCATTGTCGAAAGCTCTTTGTTCGGCGGACGCTATAGCCGAGTGGTTAAGACTGTGGGTCCGTGAAGCCCTCGGTTCAACTATCGGCGTCGGTGTCTGATGAATTAAGGGTGGAGATTTTTTACGATCTCTGAGGTCAACTTCATGTGCAGACCTGCCTGTACCTGAATTCCCTTCGTATATATATACCGAGAGAGAACGTGTGAAACTAAAGCTTTTCCAGTCTTATGGTGGGTCGGTGGTAACGCGGTAACAGACATGTCTCAGAAATCAGAAACCCCAAGTTCAAATACCGTCCTAAGATATTTATTGTATGGATACATCAAACACACCAACAATCGTTTTGCGGTAGTCTATTTTCCCTTTCAATGCACAGGTCCAAACTTAAAAATGAGCCGGCTTCCCTCGCATTAAGTAAAGTTAAAGAAGGAGAAAGCATTAAATGAGATATGAAAAGAAAACAGACAAACAAGCCCCAAACAAAAGCTAACAAACAAAAACCTCTGAACTTTTTTTAAAGAAAGAAAAGAAAATCAAAACTGAATCAAAAGAAAAAGCCACATTCAATAAGCTATATAAAAATATAAAAAATAATAATAGATGAAAAAAACCGGATATAAAGTAATGGATTCTCTTTTTTTTAGATAACAATATAACGTTTTACAAATAAATAATTGTTGCCATGACGTTAGTAAAAACAAAACAGAAAATACAGTAACACGACAAAAAGTGGCAAATAAAGATGAATAAAAAAGACCACAAATGCATTTTTGTTTTTAAAATAGAGTAGACCATTCAATTTATGTGAGTAAGGACGGATGACAAGAATTTTTTTTAAACGCATACACTCTGACTTCGTGTTTACACATCATCTCCCGAAATCGGAATGTGGCTACCTTAATGGTTGGCAAAAACGGGTCGCATACGCAAAAATCTCACTTCTGGTGAACTTCGGAGCTATAGCCGAGGGACGAAAGCAAAACAAAATATAAAGCACAAAAAACACAACAAAGTCACAACATTTGAAGTTGATAAATAATTACATTTGCGGAAATTGATTTTTTTTCATGACAATGACCACCACACAAAGAGAGAACTCATTTTCCAAATGTCCTGTCCTCTACTCCGCTCCTCACTGCTTCAAATCCCTAAGCTTTCAGACAAATTAAAGGCGAGAGTCGCCAAGCCATAAAAGACAAAACAAACAAAATAAAACAACAGAACAAAACAAACTAAAACAACAGAACAAAACAAACTAAAACAACAAAACAAAACAAAATAAAACAACAAAACAAAGTCCCAGCTTTTAGTTTCCCAATGATAGGTCTCTGCGCACCCAACATTCCGCCAACGCTATGCCACAGCTGTCCAAAAATCGACTCACAAGAAGATAGCCAAATCATACTCCCAAAGGGGGGCAGGATAGCCAAGTGGTTAAAGCCTTGCGCTCGCGATTTGACGGCCCGGGATCGCGCCACCGCTGAGATCCCCGTTTGAGGGGATTTTTCCCCTGGAGTTTACATCAGTACCGACTCCACTTTGCCGAAAGTCATTCGGATAAGACTATAAACCGAGGCCCCGTGTACGAACACACGCAGAACATCTTGTGCACATGTTAAAATCCGTTCTGCCTTTCGGAGGAGTAGGCCACTAGTGCCCGTAGGAACGGATGACATTTTTTTTTAAAAACGCATGCACACTGTCATGTTTAGACATCATCCCCGAAGTCAGAGTGTGGCTACTAAATGGTGGGCACGGTCGCATACCTAAAAATCTCACCATTGGTAAACCTCGGAGCTTTAGCGATAGCGGAGGAACGACAACAAAAAAGTAATAACCCCATTTGGCCCCGGCCTACGATGTGGTCGGCGGGGCTATAAACAACAAGATTGGATTGGATTGGAACCATGAGTGTCGACAATCAACAGGACAAAAGTAAAACAACGTTGTTGTTTTTTTTAAAGGAATAAAAGAACTGAGCTGAATGTATATATTTTTTAATTGAACAAGCAACTACATACCCATGTTTGTTCTTCTATTTCGAGGATTATGAAATAAGCACTCGTGTGCTTTTTTACATCCAGTCCCCGTGTGTTTGCGGTTTGTAAATTTTGTTATCCGTTCCCACCGGCACACAATGGCCTACTCTTCCGAAAATTGGAACAAGTTTTAACATTTGCGCAAGATGTTCCGCAAAGAAGATTCAGAGAGATCACTAACCTGTTTTGTACTTATTCAAAAGCAAAATTATCACTTCAAGACTATGTAGAGCACATGATAGACGACAAGAGATGTCAAGTAAATTAAGGTGACAACCTACGTGACATCAACATGTGTTTTTATAGTCAGAGCTACAGCCATACGTCTGAAGAATGTCGTATCTTTACCACGTGTGGATTACAAACATCAGTACAACCACTTCCAGCTTGAAGTCAGAATTTTATCTTTGACATACTTGAAGAAGGATCTCAGCAAGAGAGTATATATGGGAACTGCTAACAAAGAACTCTGAAAGACAAATTGGATGATCGTTACTTCGTAGAAGACGTAATCAAATTCACACCCCACAAAGAGAGAAAATGAGGATATGAATAAATAGACCTGAAATAGTACTGTTAGAATATACCTGAAATTGGTGCAACTGATCAAGGATACTAAAAATATGATCACCTATCATCAAGGTGTGTAAAAACACGGTCATAGAATGTACGTGGAAAGGAAAAGACAAAGCGTGGGTAAAAAAAAAAAAATTTTAAAAGCAAGCAAGCTACCTCGAAAAACGTCTGTTGAAAAAACGAAACATGTCATTTACATTCTTGATTCGGTTGTCAAATCCCTCGTTGAATGAAAAGCTAACTACAGACACAACTTTGGCTGATCATCATCATCACTATCCATTACACCCAGTGGTGTGTAGGGCGGCAACAAAGCCTCTCCACCCCTGCCGATTTTGG
>JAUZNI010407355.1:0-10802 GCA_034780235.1 Concholepas concholepas | reverse complement strand
ATTACCACACAACCAACCCAGCACGTTTAGACTGTCATTAATCAATTTAATGGCTTCTACACAGGAAAGTGTCTTAAAAAATCTTGCTCTTTGTTTTGTACAAGGCATTTAAGTATTTACATGTAGTTAATGATTGATGCTGTAATTATTGTGTATTAAAAATTATGATTTTGTCAATGTCATGTATACGCCCAACTTATAAATAATTTCCTATTGGGACTCTCTCTCTCTCTCTCTCTCCCTCTCCCTCTCTCTCTCTCTCTCCCACCCACCTTAGATTCTAAGATTTAAAAGGACAGGAAGAAGTGTGCTTCACTTAATAGCATATCATCAGCCAATGTCCCACATGGGGTGACCCAGGAGAATGTTAAGCCCTAGATATATAGTGCTTCACTTTTTATTGACTTGTGTCTGGCACGAGCCTAATTAGAAGGTTTTTTTATGGTTTTAATTTTTTTTTAATAATTTTAGCAAGAAAATGCTTTTCTTCTGTTTGAATGTGTTCTATTATATATATTAAAAAAATTCCTACTGCAGTATTAAAGATAGAACCATCTGAATCGAGTGTGTATGATTATAACAAGCAGGGGGAGGGTGGAAAAAAAGAAAGATATTGATCAACAAAAGGGGAGTGGGGGTAGGGGCTGTGCATGGTCTTAGGTTGCTGACTTTCTATCAACTTTGCAACATTGATCAATGTTACGTACAATTTTTACCAGTGATGCTTCATAGCAATGAATAAGATATTCTGGTAATGTAGAAATTGCAATAGCCCTATGCTAGTTCATTTTTCAGCAGCTCTTTGCTGCAGACTGAGCACACTAGATATATAGCTTTCAAATTTTTTTTTAATTGAGTTTTAGGAAAATGAATGCTAGCTCACGTGGGTGTCTGGTTATTTTCTTTAAAAATGAAGTGTTCCCAGTCATAAAAATTGACAGTGTTCCCAGTCATAAAAATTGAGTGTTCCCAGTCATGATCCTGAGAAAGCTCAAGGAAGACAACTGCATATTTTTTTGTTTTCTCTGAGTGAACAGTTTGAGTTCACTCCCTTAGCCTTGAGTCTAAGTATGTTCTTACAAGGAAAGTAACTAGTACAGAAACATTTCTGCTGGAGGGTTGAAGAACTAAGGACTTCCTCATTCAAGCTTGGTTAGAGGTCCTAGAGAAAAGAAAGTGATTGAGATGGGAACCAGAAATGCTGGACAAACTATTCACGTTTAACTAAAGCACACACACTCCCAAAAACAAAGAAACTGGAAAAAAAATAAGACAGATCGGGACTTGTTAATTAAAAAAAAAAAATTTTTTAATCAGTAAACCTCATGGGTACATTTATCCATGAACATGGATACTCACACACACACACACACACACACACACACCCACACTTGCCATTTGCTCACATGCGCACAGGCACATGAGTATTACTATTAGCACTTCATGTACATACAGTGATAACACGCATGCAATGTTGTGAGTTTCTGTTGAAAGACCTGTCTGTGCCTACTGTAATCATGCAAATAGAGATGAAATGAAACACATTTAATTGCCCCTTGTCCACACATATATATATACACATTTGTGTGTATTTCATTTGTCTGCCTCATTTTTATAGGTACTTTCATTTGGATTGTTCATTTTATATAGAATTTGCTTAAAGTTAAACTGTCAGCTGTCACGGAATATATATATAGTGTTTCCAGGCAAGAAGGTTCAGAGGGTAAATCAATCTATTCAAAAAGACTGCTCCTTGTGGTGGTTTGCAAAGATCAAGTGTGTATCACTGTATCAGTGTATGTCTGCTGATACCTTGCCTGTGTGTGTGTGTGTGTATCCCCTTGCACACTGTGTAACTGTACGTCACTTTATTTTTTTTATCTATGCTTTCATTATTTGTTAAACCTGAGAATGGACTTTTATATGATACATCATACAGAATAAGTTAGGCAAAGCTCTCTTGTTGCTTTGGGTTCTAATCATGTGCTAAATCAGTTTGTAATGTTTTAATGGGGGGAGGATAGCCTTGTGGTTAGACTAGAGCCTCGATCGAGTTCACAATCTGATGGTCCACATTCAAGGCACCTGTCCAAGGGGATTTTTTCCCCCCTGAAGGTTAACATCAGTACCCACCCAACTCCACTGCCTCCCAAATCCTTTAGATGAGATGATAAACCAAGATCCTTTATGCAAAAATGCGCAGAACATCTTGCAGACACACTAAAAGTAAAAGCCATTCCACCTTTATGACAAGTAGGCCATTATGTGCCAGAAGGAACAGATGACAAAATTTCCAAAACACATGCACTACACGCTTGTGTTGTGTTTAGACATCATCCCCGAAGTCGGAATGCACAGCTTACCTTAGTGGTGGGCAAAAGCGGTATACATTTTACACAAAATCTCACTGGGCCTTAATATATATATTTTTTCATCCAAAAAAGTAGTTCTCAGACACGCCATCAGTCTGGGTTAAACAGAATCTAAAAGAAAAATCTGGCTTTTGTCCAGGCTCAATCCCGATTGCATCTTGCTTCATATTCTTAGATGGGGGTGTTGCTTCAATGCTTCAAAGCCATGTTACATAATGTATGGTTGAATATAATGTAGCTGTCAAGTAGAAATAGACTTATTGCTTTCTGATGCAAACAGATTTAAAAGCTTTATATTGAGATCTAGAAACTGAAATAAATGATACTAGGTAGGGCTTGTAAAATAGAGTTGTGTTCCAGTTCAGTGGTTTGGGTTGGGGTGGGTTTTTTCCATAATAAACAGGATGGATCATTGTGATGAACAGACTTTTTTTCTTTGTGCAGTGTGCTGATCATGGATTTCCCAGCAAACCGAGTGCCTTGGCTTATGATCCCAAACTGAAGCTGGTTGCCATTGGCACCAAGTCTGGAGTGGTCAAAGTGTATCCTTTATAATTGTATCATTCTTGTTAGGTATTTTTCAGTGCTGTGGTGTCATTGTTCTAACTACTTCTATCACTTTTTTTTTGGTTATGAAAATTGTCAGACTTGCTTATTATAACTTTGTGTGTGTGTGCATGTTTGTGTGTGTGCATGTTTGTGTGTGTGTGCATTTGTGTAATCTAAAAAAAAAAAAAAAATGTCCATGGATGGTGTAAAACTGTCTTTGTAGAGAGTATTAGAATTGTTGTGTAGGATTTTGTTTACTTGTGTGTGTGTTTTGTTGTTTGTTTTGTTCTATGTTATAGTTGTAACACATTTTACCCTCTTGAGAAGGAAAGTACAGTGAAGAATGAGACTTGATCAGAAGTTGATACTGTGGCTGCAGCAGTGACCCGACTTAACCCTTTCTCACCTTTATTCACTTTGACAACAGTATGATTACAGATTAGCTCTGTGATCTCAAGCAGTTGGGGGAAAATTGATCTCCGCTGTGCGGCATACACTGCATCATATTAAAGCCCCCAGTTGACATGGCTTTTAGGGTGTCAAGCATTCACCAGAAATAAGATACACTGCAGAAGCAAGTCTTAATAATTTGCACAGCAGGTAATCCCTGCTCAAGCGCTGAACAAAATAGCTTGGTGTAACATTATGCGACTCCTATTTGAGGTCCCCCGGGGTCTTTTGATACCTGCATAATGGCATGGATTTGTATGCCGGGAAGACCTTTTGTATCTGTTTGGGGAACATGATTCATTGATATTTTTGTTCTTAGAAAAAAAGAGGAAAAAGTGTAATGCAAGTTGGACCTTATGGCCTTTGTTATTTTTGACAGAGCTTGTGAAATGATCTCACAAATTCCCGTTCTTTTGTATGCATATAAAATGGGGTTGATTTGACACGTTTTGTTTTGGGGTTAGGTTTTTTAAATTTTTTTTTATCTTTCCTCACATGCAGTATGGATTGAGTTACATTTTGGGAGAACTGAATTGCTCATGAAATGAATATTTACTGCAAGTCTTGTGTTTTTGATTTTATACTATTGTTAATTTGGTATCAGTTTGTGTATTGCGTTAATAACTCTGTCTCAAGTAGTCGACAAATTTTGATGTAGCTAACACTGTTAACTTTGTTCCTGTGAAAACAGTCTTCTCTTTGATGTAGGATGTCAATATGTACTGTAATTTTGTTTACTTTTTTGTGAATGTAGGAATCGTATATATTTTGAGCAAGCACCTTATTTTCCAGATTACCAAGTAGAATGAGTTTTTTTTTTGTGTGTGTGTTTTTTGTTTGGTAGTAGAATGAGTTTTATAAAGCCCCCCCCCAATTTAAAACTTACATGTGCAAGTGCTAACTGTATATGCAAGTGCTAACTGTATATAAACTGAAGGAAGGAAAAGATGTGAATGGAGAAGACCATAATTACTGTTATCCTTGATGTGGAATCAGTTACGGAGCTCCAGGAGTGGAATTCTCAGGTGTGCACAAGGAAGATGTCTCAGTTACCAGTCTCTTCTTCCTGGCTGAAGAGGTAAAGTCTCCACATGAATTTTTATTATTGTAAAGTTGTAAGTAAAGTCTCCACATGAATTTTTATTATTGTAAAGTTGTAATCAGATTTACGGATATTATTTTGCTGTCAGTAGTTTCGAAATATGCCAGTTGTTGTTTTGTGAGTGATAAGTATCATATTGTTTTTTTGGTTTTTTATATATCAAATACTTTTATAGTTATAGACTGAAATCTTCAAGAAAATCTGTGGGTTTGTGGTCTGATAGAAAATAACGACATTGTACTGGAAAACCTTGTGCTTGGCATTCATACTATGAATATTTTTGACCCGTTATGATCATGAAAAGAATGTGCTTGTGATTTCAAGTTGGTGTAGTCAGAAGAGAATAATATAATGTGCTATACCTGTGTGCAGGCACGCTTGGTGTCCGTGTGCAGTGACAATACTCTGCACTTGTGGGAAGTCAACCTTCGCAGTGGTAACTCTGTTCTGGAAGAGGTCAAACAGTTCTCCATGGAAAACAAGTGAGTGAAACGTTATTTGACATCACACATGATGTAAATAAGCTGAGTTGAGCTATACTGTATTTTGTAGCGTTTACAGTTGTGGGAGACTGCTTGCTGTGTGTGATATTATGGATGAGCAGTTTTCTCAGAGCAATTGTGTCAACTTTAGCACATAATTATTTCTTTTGTTTTGTTGCTTTTTCCTGTGTGTACATATATTTACTTTTCTTTATATAAGTACAGTGTCTGTTATTGATCATATAAGTACAATGTCTGTTATTGATCATATAAGTACAATGTCTGTTATTGATCATATAAGTACAATATCTGTTATCATTTAGTCTAGCAAAATGCAGTGATAAAGAAAACAGAATATTATTGGTTTACAACAGAAATAGTGCATAATACTTAAGTACTTTCCCAGTAGAGTGCAAGATGTGTGGTATACAGCTGCTTGCTGGTTCATGTAGCTATCAGAAAGCAAAATGTCATGATGAAAACAATATTACAGACTTCAGAAATATGGTCATTTTGTTTGTTTGTTTGTTTTTTAACTGGCAAAATGAAGACCAATTCTAAAGGAGAGAGTGTGTGTATGTGTGTGCAGCAAAATGAAGACGATTTCCACCTGCTGCCTGACGGCGGATAATGAGAGCCTGCTGCTGGGAACAGAGGGGGGCAATATTCATGTCCTGCACATCCCCTCCTTCACCCTGGCTGACCAGATCATTTACCAGGACATGGTCATGCAAAAGTCAGTATTCTCACCTGGCTTGTTCAGTCTTTGCCTGTGTTGGTGATCGCTATTTCTAAAGCTTTCTATTTGTCTTATCACGATTTTTAAAGTTTGGAAATCTGAATGAAAGTTTGTAATGTCTACTTTGAGATGTTTGTGTTTGCGTACACACACATTTTGCTATACTTTGTGTGTTCACTATATTTGAGAAAATCTGGCGTTTTTGTGTATTCTTCATTTTGTGTTTATCATTTATACATTGTACTGTTAATATAAAAGTTTAACAGAATGGAAAAGGTTGTATTTTGTGCACAGTTCTGGTTTGCTGTTTTGACATGTAAAAGCATGAAAGGCAAAGAAAACCCTAACAGAATAGTTGTGCAAGCACACACATGATTATAGGTCGTATGTGTGGTTCAACTGCTTTTTCTTTTTCCCCTAAACTTTGCTTAATCATAGATCAACTTATTTGCATCTATACCGAGCATTTCAAGGATTTGCATCAAAAGTATTACAACGTTGTATCTTTTGAGTAGAATAACTAATCTTTTTTTTAAAAAAAGAAAAAAAGACTGTAACGGATAAAATGAAACTTGTGTTTTTTGTGTCACAGTGTACCTGACGACTTCAAAGTGAATCCTGGAGCAGTGGAAGCCATTGCTGTTCATCCCACAAATTCTGACAAGGTCAGGGGTCAAACTTGTTTTTTTTAAACATCAGCTTTTCCTAAAGATTTTTTTTTTCAGGAAAGAGGTGATTAAGTTTAGGGTGTCTCTGATTTTTCTTGTGTATGTGGCTGTGTTTTATTTTCCTGCTGTTCATTGATATTGTGTGGTTGTTGTGGATCCCACCCAAACTGTAGATATCTAAGTAACACTGAGCGTTGGACTTTGGTCCGACAAAATATTTACATTTCATGTCATCTGATTTAAGTAAATTTTTAAGATAAGTATTCGCATGTCTTCACAGTCTAAAGGTAGTGTAAATGTTAAAGAAGTGTAGAAATGAAACAAAATTCATAGCATCAGCAGTGTATTTCTTTCTGTTTTATGTTTTACATGGTTAGCCAGACATCTTTTCTCCCACCGTCTCATAAGCCAGTATAAGTATTGATAGAATGTAGAAATACAATAAAAGTCTTCACAGTAGCAGTATATGTGTTTTTTCATGAAGTTTTATTCAGTTAGCATTACATCTTTTTGAAACATTTCATCTGTTTTTGTAAACCAACGACAACAAAAGAAAGATTACTATATTCTTTTAAATTATTATTGTTTAATAATGCACCTTGAAGGATAAATCCTCCCTTTTATTGCATGAAACAAGAACACCACAGTAACTCATGATTTTGTGTGTGTGTGTGTTTTTTTTAATTTGCAGTTTTTGATTGGCTACAACCGCGGACTTATCGTGCTGTGGGACAACAAAGAAAGCAAGACAGAACAGACGTACAGTGGGTCACAGGTCAGTTCTGGTACACCTCCTTGTTCACATAGGTTGAGACTGATGATTAAAGATGTGGAAAATTCAGAGAGTTTGCAGACATATAATTGTTCTTATTAACTGCTAATCTCTTCCTGTGTGGGAGGTCACTTTCAGTTCGACTCTAGTTCATGATTCTTTTCCACAGATTGTATCCATACACAAGGCAGTTCATGATTCTTTTCCACAGATTGTATCCATACACAAGGCAGTTCATCATTTTCCACAGATTGTATCCATACACAAGGCAGTTCACCATTTTCCACAGATTGTATCCATACACAAGGCAGTTCATGACTCTTTTCCACAGATTGTATCCATACACAAGGCAGTTCATGACTCTTTTCCAGACTGTATCCATACACAAGGCAGGCAGTTCATCATTCTTTCCCACAGATTGTATCCATACACAAGGCACACCGTATCAGAAGATACATGGATCAAAGTTAAGGAAAAAAGTAATGTGCTGCATTATAGTCTGTAAAATGCGGTGTGCTAATAACCGTTTGAATTATCTATTGTATAATTGCTTTGGTACCTCTGCTATAGTAATATGAACTTTGTGAACAATGAAGATAAGATATACATATAGGTTGGTATACATGTGTCTTGTAAGTTGGCCAGTTCTGTTTCTCATTAACAAGATTTAAATTGTTCAGCAGTTGGAGTCGGTGACATGGAACAGAAACGGGGAGGAGTTCTACAGCTCTCACTCTGATGGCTGCTACAACACCTGGGATGCCAAGGATTCCTCAGAGCCTAAAGAAGCTGCTGTCACTCCCTATGGTGAGAGGACACGACCAAGTCTGTTGCTGTGACATTCAACTGCAGTTTCTAGCGTTCTTCCATAATGATGTTTATGATTTTTGTTTATCCTAGAGGTAAAGAGTGAATCGGATCAGGAGACTTAAAGTTTGACAAGGGTTAAAATATAAGAATTGTAAATTTAGAATCGTATTGTTTGGTTCAGGTTGCAGTGAGACTCAGTGCGGTTATTTCAGTAGGTTATAGTTACATGTTACGTGTGGCTGAAAGATAATTCTTTGATTTACTTTCTGAATTTTTGTCCTCAGAATTTATTAGCATTTTGATACATTATTTTCTCATCTCATGTCTAAGTTAAAAATTGCATGTAACTATTAGGCATTAGTGGTAACAAAAACGTGAGAGAAAAGTTGACAAATGAATACATATTGTGCCGTTGTTCTAGTTTTTAAAAAAAATGATTTATTGCACTTTGGTGATTGTTGCAAGCGCCATTTGAGTTTTTCTGGATTTTTTTGATTTTCATGAAAAGCTTCTTTTTTTGTGTTTTGTTTTGTTTCTTCTTTTTTTTTTTTTTAAATGAGCAGAATGGCATGCCTTTATTATCTGTTCCTCATGATCTCTTGTTTGAATGTGCAGGTCCCTTCCCGTGCAAGGGCATTAACAAGCTACAACTGAAGAGCTCCAAAGGGTAAGTTCTGTTATATATGTTATCCAGCATACCCATTTTCCTCTGTAAAAAAGATGCTGTGTTGGTAAAATTTCTGAATGGTAGGAACAGAAGTATGATATGCATTTGGTCACATAAGGACTTGTATTTACTGTACAGAGGACAGAAAATAGAATTGTCTGTTGTCTTATGTGTTCTTTTTTGTTATCGCAGTTGTTTTCAGACTGAAAAATGCCTCAGTTACTTGTGTCTGTGAATCAGTTTGGTTGGTTGACATCTTTCCTGTGGTGTTTGAATCTTGCTTAAGAAAAACTCATTGAGAAAAGAAAAAAAAATTGAAGCGTAGAATGTTTATTATTGTTGCATATATATTCAGGTATCCTTTATCTTTCTTGAAATATATGGAGAGAAGTAGGCTCCAACTGGTGGAACAAAAAAAAAATTCCATTTTATTTCAGTGTTTGTAACATCTCATACATGATTGAGACATGTTCCTGATACAAAGCAGTAAGATAATAAACGATCAACCCCAAGAACCCCAAATGATGATTTTGATTTAAAATGTTTCAGAGGCCGTTATGTGATTTTTTCTGGGGGCATGCCACGGGCCAGCTATGGGGACCGGCACACTGTCACTGTCATGCAGGGGGATGACGCGCATGTTGTGTTCGATTTCACTTCTCATGTTGTTGACTTCGTCGTCCTCTCACGAGCTGATGAGTCAGACACCCCTGATACTCAAGCAGGTCAGTGCTCACTGGTTTTACAATGCAATCAGTATGATTTTGGTGTTTTGTGATAAACTGGCATTTTTCTGCACTTTGCAGTCATTTGTATTTTAGATTACTGAGAATTTGTAGAGAACCAATTCCTTCAGCAATCAGGAGTTGTTTTTTTTATACAACGACATATTCGGCAAAGCAACAGTAGCAAAATCAATAAGTGTTAAAAAAAAACCCACAAACAAAAGCCCAAATAAAAAATTCACAGACTCCCCAAACACTTGCACACACACACGCACACACACAAACACAAACACACACACAAAAACACACACAAACACACACACAGGGTTGTCTGGTATCACTTAAAGTGGAAAGACATTAAAATTGAAGACTTACTTACTTACTACACACGCACACACACACCTACACACACACCTACACACACACACCCCTACACACCTACACACACACCCCTACACATCTTACTCCATAATATCTCCTAACTTACATCACTTAAAACAAGCAGTATTCACTGACCACACTGTGTTGTTCCAGACAAAGACGAGCCCCACACCTTGGTGATCCTGGCCGAGGAGGAGCTGGTGGTGATTGACCTGGAGTCCATGAACTGGCCCACCTTTCGCCAGCCCTACCTGCAGAGCGTCCACTGCTCCGCCATCACCTGTGCTCAGCATGTTCTGGACGTCCCTGACCAGCTGTGGCAGAAACTTGTCGATGCTGGGGACGCCCAAAGCAAGAGCTATTCAGCAAGGGTCAGTGTCATGAGTTATGCTGGGTTATGTTTGTTGTGAATGTTGTATTTTTGATTGCTAGAATGGTATGAGAAGGGTCTGTTTGCTTATTTATGAATGTTTGCATCATAAAGAATGTTTTGGGGGGGGGGGGGGGGTTGAATGTTGGTGGAAGTGACAGTATTTTGGCAAAAAGTTGTGCTTTACATTGATCGTTGAGTTCAGGGTGTATTTGATGCATTGTGCATTCATTTTGGCATTAACTCGTGAAGCGCATTGATTGTTGATTTTGTCATTGTGTATATATCTTACGCTATGTGTGTTTTCAGGAATGGCCTATCACTGGAGGAAAGAGCCTTGCCAAACAGTCCTCTTCTAAGGACTTGCTGATCACAGGGTAATGAAGCCATACCATTTATTCTGTTAACTTGTGATGTTATGTTCAATGGTTATTTGACAGTAATGATAAGGTTGATGTTTTCTTCATATGTGTACCTAACGCTAGACACACTTAATGCATACACTCACATTACATACACGCAGGTACTTCTTGCTACATATATGCTAGTGTAGATATACTCGTATGCACACACCCCCACATACACTCACACTCAGACACACACGTGCGCGCGCGCACACACACACACACACATACACAACACACACAACACAACACACACACACACACACACACACACACACACACACACACACACACACACACACACACACACA
>JAUZNI010405133.1:0-10824 GCA_034780235.1 Concholepas concholepas | reverse complement strand
AAATAAAATTAATTCAATTCAATTCAATTCTCTCTCTCTCTCTCTCTCTCTCTCTCTCTCTCTCTCTCTCTCTCTCTTTGACTCTCCCTTTCTTCCCCTCTACCTATCTTTTTTTCCCTCCTCCCTGCCTCCTTTCCTCCCAACGAGTCTGTTTTAGTCAGTGTGTGTGCATGTGTGTGTGCGTGTGTGTGTGCGTGTGTGTGTGTGTGTCATTGTGTTTGTCTGTCCTAAACAATAGTTTCTTATCACTTGGACTTAATGCATGCAATGAGAACTGATTAGACTATTACATACAATGAGATAATAAAGAGAATCTAGTTTGAGTATGAACTTTAGTTTATCAAGCATATGTTTTTTAATCTTATTACTGAGAATCACGTGTTTTTATGATTGACAAAACGACCATGGGTGATTGAATCTTATACAGAATCATGAATATTAACAAAGTTTTTGGAGCAGACATCTCATTCATGAATATGCACAGTGTTGTGCGTATGCTCACAAAAAGTGTCGCGAATTTTAGAAATATGTTGTAATTGCAATGCATCTTTTGCTTCTGTTCACCCCCACTTAGATGTCTCCTTTAAGCAGTTTTTTCCCCCATTTTATTCATGTAGACGTGTGTACATTAGGTATGCATGCGCACCTTAACAGAACTACACACACCTTACCTGTGTGTTGGAGGAACTCATGATGCACATATGGGCACACATATGGAAATTCATACATAATTCATCTCTCCTTCCCCCATAACATTAATTATACACACTGGCATGCATGCTTATTCTTTTCTCTTCTCTCTCTCTCTCGCTCTACCCCACCCCACCCCACCCCACCCCCAAAAAAAACTTCCACCCCAACAAAAACCCAAACCCCTTCCACCCCTCGTTCTCTATTTCCCAGAACTTTCAACTGTTAAAACTTTGAGTAATGGGTTGTGTGGGTGGAGATTATTAAACCGGTATAAAGTAGAGTAGATTTCTTTCCCTAGTTTTTCTTGGAAATGTTGAAGAATCCTGTCTTCTGCTTGCAGGGGTTCTTCCGTCGCAGCATACAACAGAAAATCCAATATAGACCATGTTTGAAGAATCAGCAGTGCAATATTATGCGCGTCAACCGCAACCGATGTCAATATTGCAGGTGATTATTTTTTTTTATCTATACTTTAATTCATTTCTTCAAAATGTGTAGAAATTAAATATAGTTGGACTGATTGACAATGACCAACACACATAGTTTTTACACGTGTGCACAGAATATATTTTGTTTATTGTAAATGTAAAGGTTGTTTTTATCAGTTTATGTCCCAGCTTCCCTGTAGAAATAAATAAATATAATTCAGATTTCTTATTTTAAAAAGCCATTTGTTTTTGCTTGTTTGATGCAATCACAATGCCAGTGGAAGCCATGTCGAGTTTTTTTTAAAAATTAGAAGTATTTCAGCTGATTTTTACGAATATGAATCATTTCAAATAGCTTGAAACATTCTGCTAGCTTACTGCTTTTTTTTTTCTTTTCGTACAAATGCTGTAGGTGAAAAATTTTTTGGGTAAAACCTTTTTATTTGAAATCTAAGAAATATGTTTTGGTAGAGCTTCCAGAAAAGACTGGGTTTTGTTTAGGTTGTTTGTTGTGAGAATCTCAAAGACATTATGGATTTTGTTTTTGTTTGTTTCAGATTAAAAAAGTGTATTTCAGTGGGCATGTCAAGAGATGGTGAGTTGGAAGTTTGTTTCACTGCATACGTTTAGCGTACTGTAATGATAGAAAGTCTTCATGCATGTAGAATTTTTAAATAAAAAGTTATGCCTTACCTGTTCAGTTTGGTTGATGGAGATCAAAATGACTTCTTTGCCTTCAGTTTTCATTTTACTTTTTTTCTTTATATCAATTTACAACAAGAAAAGGAGCAAGTGCACATGTAACATTTTGTTAATCTGCATTCTTTATGGCTAATATATTTTACTTGGACACTTTTTTCCCCAGGTAATTTTAACCACTTTATGTGTGAAGAAACAGGCAGTAGGCTAACAAAATAGTATGAACTTTGTAATTTTAAATAGATATAATTTTGAAAGATAGAAAAGTTCAAGAGGGAATAACAAAAGAAAAGTGGTTCTTTATATTACAAGAAGAAAGTCGTCGTCAGAATGAGAATAGATGTAACTTTGAAAGCGTACTGTTATATAATTATATTTCAGTCGTTTGATGAAAGAATGCCTTGGTATGTTCCAGCTGTCCGGTTTGGACGAGTCCCAAAGAAAGAGAAGATGCGCATCATCGAGCAGATGCAGCGTGTGAACTCTCAGTCCCAATCCAATGCCCTGTCCTCCTTGCTTCAAGATGAACATGATGTGGTGCAGTCAGTGATCAGTGCTCACCAGAAGACCTGTGAGCTGTCCCTTAGCCGGGTGGCTCAGATGAGGAGCCAGGCTCTACAGCACAGCGGCTTTATCAACTGCCCAGCCAACATGGTGAGAGTCCCTTGCCGCTTCTGGAATCTGGGAAAGGAGAGAACATCGCACTTTATGGTGGTAGTTTATTGGGAGTGTACATAATATATGCTAATTGTACATGTATATATATATATATATATATATATACACGTATATGCAAAGTGACTTTTCTTAATGATAAGATCATACTTTAATTCTGAACAACAAAAAGCATAGACATAGCAGATTATGTCTTCATGTAGGAGATACTGAGCTGACCAGCTGCACTAGTTTTGTTTTTTTCTTGCAGATGTGTTAAAAATACTGTTAACCAGCAATTTTCAATAGATGAAAGGGCTTAACTGTTTTGATATTAATGTGGATGTAATAGTGTTATATTTTGGGTGACTATACCTAAGACAGTGTTCTTCTGACAGCCTTCCTTGTGAATTGCCATGTTGAAATTTTAAGATTTTTAGCGGCTTGTACTACTCTTTTTTTTTCATTTTTGATATAAAGATATGGTAAAAAGAACTTTATTCTATTTTGCAAAATATTATGGTTTCTATATTTTTAGATGTGTAGCATGCGGGGTAATGGTTGTAGTCATTTAGCCTTGATGTGCAAGCTGTCACTGTACCGACTGTGCTCTGTGCTGTTGCAGGCTTGTCCTCTGAACAACCATCTGGCTCAGGATGCCAACAAAAATGATCTGGATGAGTTCTCAGAGAGTTTCACGCCTGCCATCAAATCTGTTGTGGACTTTGCCAAAGGCATCCCAGGGTTCACGCTTCTCAACCAAGATGATCAAGTCACTTTGCTCAAGGTAGGTGAACCCACAGTTATTTATGTAGAATATTTGTGTGTACTAGTTTGTGTCTGTATGCCAGTGTGTGTAAACATGAAAGCATGCTGGGTGTTCTGGTAAATCCTATATGTGAAAGTTTATAGATGCTAGTGACTAAATTAGCACAAAGAATATCTGGTTTTGTTGAAAGTCTTAGCCTAGGAAAAATCTTATTGTTCATCAACTTAACATGTTAAAAGTGCCAGAAGTTAGTTGTGAATATTGATGCATGTTTTCACTCATACACGCTTGCAGGTATGAAGGAGTTTTCAACTTTTTTGTTTGGAAAAAACACTTGATGAATGATGCTGTGACATTGTCAGTGAGTAAGAAATGGGTGCTATGTGTTGTAGGCTGGAACATTTGAAGTGTTGCTGGTACGTCTGGCCTGTCTGTTTGACCCGGAGACCAGCACCATGATGTTCACTGGGGGACATCTGTACCGACGAAATCCGTCAACTGTGAGTAACATTGTCTTTTCCTGCTCCATGGTATACTTGATGTATGCATGCACAGACACATACATGTGTCCTTAGTCATCTAATGCATGCACATACAAGTGTATGCACACAAGGATGCTCACACACACATGCACGAACACATTGAGAAAAAGCTGAGATGAGAAGAATATTGTTGATGTCTAGCATTAAGAATGCTTTCTAGTGTAAGACTGAGAGAAAAAAAAGATGCAAAATGGAAAGAAATCCATTGTACAAGATTCATTTTTTAAAATTTCAGTATCTTGGGAGGAAATATTCTTTGCAATGCAGTTTTTTAAAGAACATTTTCAATTTTGGATTGTAAAAACAACCCAAAACAGGTATTACAAGATTACCAAAGAATTTTTAAATGGAGAAAGTGTTTTGAGGCATCGACATGCAGCTTTCTGCTTGTATCGCTAAGTTATGGGGGGTTTTTAAAACTTTTTTTTTTTCATTTTTAAGGAGAAAAAGGGAAATCATCCCAGATTAATCCAACATGTGGTTAATACGCTACATGGCAAAGTTTTCATTGTGCAGATGACGACAGGGGAAGGGTTCCTCCTGGACTCCATGTTTGACTTTGCGGAGCGCTTCAACAAGATGTACCTGACTGATGAGGAGCTGGCTCTGTTCTCTGCCGTCGTTCTTCTGTCTCCAGGTACTGTCTCCAGGTCTTTGGGGATGAAAACAATGACAGCCTGGTAGGGCTGTATTGAATGCAGGATTGATTTATAGTATTGATAAAAATGTCAGCATCCCATACATGTGATCACAGCGCTGTAAGAATGGCCTTTGGGTGGGTTGTTATCTGTGGAAAATATGAGCTTATAAGGCAGTAATGACATCATCTCTGGATAATGTTGACCCCCCCTCCAGAATGTTTGAGAAATATGTGACTTCAGATGTGAAGATAAGTGGCAATTAACCTTTTGAATTGTAAAGGCGTCTCTTGTTTTTTGTTGTTTGATTTATTGACTATCAATGAAAATGTTACAAAAGAATGTAAAAGTTCTGCATATCCTTCTTTTTTTCTTTCATATAGTGTAATGGGTACAGTTAATGTAGGGAAGCCAGTTGTAATGCTCACAATACAGCATGTAGTTTGTGTTTGCCACAGATCGGCCTGGTCTGCGGAACTTGGAGCAAGTGGAGCGTATTCAGAGCAAGCTGACCCAGGCACTGCAGAACATGATCAACCTCAACCACAAGGATGACTCCACTCTTTTTGCCAAACTGCTCATGAAGTCTTCAGACCTACGCACTCTGAACACCCTGCACTCTGAAAAATCCATTGGTAAGCAAGAGAAGATCCATGAGAGGGAGGGTGAAGATTTCTGTTAGCCTGTTGCTGGCATCTTTGGAACTGTACATTCCAGAAAACATTAACTTCCCAATCCAGTCCAATCATATTGCTCTACAGTAGAGGCCAAGTGAATTGTATAGGTATAACTCTGTAGTCATTTGATGAGAAACTCGTCTTTGAAAATCCAGCTATGACAATGAACAATAAAACTGAATTTTCACTGCTCTAGACAAGTAAAATACCTGATTTACCTGCAAATACCATCACATTTTTTGTTATAGTTTTCTGACCCTGTTCCTTGCCATGGGCCTGACTAGCTCCTGAATCCCTCCCTTTCCCATCTTTTAAAAACAAAAATTTATAGGTTTTTTGTTGTTGTTGGAGTTGGGTTGTTTTTTTTAATTTAGAATGTTCATTTGTGGAATTTCGGAGATCTTTCCTGAATGTCACTTTTTAAAGATCACCCAGGAGATTTATAAAGTCATCTTGTTGTACACTTTTGTTTTCAAAATGTACACACACAACACACACACGTGTGCGCTCATGGCATAAACAACTGTAGATTTACACATACTCCTCCACAAACACATGACATGGAAAAAACCCTTATATGTTTGCAGGTCAGACCACTCCTCGATTTGAGAGACGAGAACGTCACAACACTGAGGAATCAGACATGGATTTCCAGGACTCTATGAGTGCTGTGTAAGTTCTGCTGTATGCTTACAGACTGAATGGGAAAAGTGCTTTGGTAGGATTTAAGATGGGAAGCAGATGTGTTGAACTTCTTTGGAATTGAAGTCAGTGCAGTGTACCCATGAAAGATTATTGATAACAAAAAAGGTTTCCAGTTTTTCCCCTATCAAATTTATCATAAGTTATACAAAGATTTTAAATGGTCTTTTTTTAACCTGCAGCAAGATGTGGTAGAACTGCATGAAAAGAAAATGACACATTTTATAAAAATTTGCTTTGAATATTCAGAAAGTTGTGGAATAACCAGAACAAAGATTTTTGTTTGTGTCTAGCCTTTGAAAACAGAAATTAGGGTTGGAAGTTGATGTTTGTCTAGGGAAGTTTATCAGATTAGGATTGTTTTAAATGCTAAAAATGTTTGTATTTGATTTTTAGCAAATCAGATCATTTTTTCATCACAGCTTTTTTAGGTTGTGAAATAAAACATTCTTGACTGTGATGGTTGTGTGTCTGTGCAGGTCTGGCCGTTCGTCCCCCACCCCATCTGAAGTGTCCAACATGACGTACACGTCAGGGTCGTTCAGTGACACGTGTTCCCTGGAGAGTGGCAACGTCGGGCCCCTCTCCTCCCAGCGGATCCCTCTGGAAGCAGCAGCACATCAGCAGGTCAGTGGACACGGGCTAGCGGTAACACTCTTGTAGTTAGTGACTCCAAGGTTGGAGCCTTCTTTAAAGATGGACTTGTTCCTCCTCCTTTGCCAGAAATGGTGGCCTGGGTGCCAGTCTTGTGGATGATGGGACAAACTTTAGGTCCAGTATGCAACATGTACTTAGGTGTGTAAAAGGAACATGGCAACAAAAAAGCAAAATACTGTTGAAAAAAACAACAACTCCGTAGACTTGTACAAGTTGCGATCAAATAGTTTTTAGTGTTTTCTTGGAACTGTATATATTTAAAAGAAAGAACAATATTTCCTCCTTCCCCTAAAGTTAAGGTGTTTGAGAGCTGTTTGCAAAGCATAACATGTGTTGTCTCTCTGTTGTATGCAGGTGGTATTGCGCACTCCCTATGGAACGTTTTATCGGGAGGAGATGAGTGGCTTCTATGGCCTGGTGCCTGATCAGCCCCGACGTCGCTGTAACACCCTGGACAGAGACACCCTCACACGCCCCCGACTTCACACCATTGAAGAAGGCAACCGTCGCCGCTACACACTAGACAGAGACTACATCAACAAGATGGTGAACAGACTAAGTGACAAGTTAGAAAAGAGGACAGCAATCCGAGGAGACAGCGTCCCTCCTTCCATTTCCTCCAGCGCTGCCTCCAGTCCCATTCCAGAAGAGTACGGTGGTGCCAGCAACTTTATTCCCATCTCCTCTGCAGAACAGACCATGGGCATGACCCGTACCTCTCCTGTGGCCAATCCTGAAGCTCTGATGGCTCAGCCCTATGGGTCCTCCCCATCCTCCCCCCGTCCCAGGTCCGGGTCTTTTGGCACTGATGACTATGAGCAGCGGCGACGGTGTTACAGCTTCCATTTGAACAGTGAAGGGAGGGCTTCCCGGCAGGCTCTGCACCAGAAGATGATGGCAGAGCGGGAGCGCCACTCCCCGGAAGCGCAGCACTACTTGTGTGCAGAGCAGAGGCGAGGCAGCATCGGGGCCGCCTGCGGTCTCCACGCCAGAAAGAGGTCTTTGCTGGTGGACAGACATCCCTCCTACCTGGCCTGCTCCCCCGATGGTCTGCGACAGAATGTGACCGAGAAGCGAATGCTGTCCTCCATGGCAGGTGTAAAGGTGTGTTTCATGATATGTGTGTCAGATTTCTTCTGTGGATAGAGGAGACTTGTTTATTTCTGCTTCACTATGTTTCTTGTAGTTTCAGCTATCAAATGGTATTTTAATCCATTGGTGTTGAAATCTAATGATATTTACATTACTGTCTGGAGATTTGCAGGGTTTTATTTCATCAAATACTCAACTTTTCCAGATTCAGGAAAATTTCAGAACTGAAACTTGCTCGATGTGAATAAGATATAGGCTAGCACTAAAACACATATACATGCCATACTTCGGGAAGCTAAGCCATTTCATTTTTATTAATTTATGTGATGAACTGATTTGATCCCAGAGTTGTGTCTTGGATGTCCCTGGAACTGAAGGGTATGTTTCTTTGTTTCAGCATATGATGTCTGAAGCTCCCATCTACGGCAGGACTCTAACCCCCAACTCCCTCAGCCCCAACATGATGCAGCGTCGGGGAGTTCCTACAGGATCCCTGGGATTCAGTCCTCCATCCTCTGTGTTCTCCAACATCAGTCCCCCAGGGAGTGAAGATGGATCTGTTTCAGACCTCAGATC
This sequence comes from Concholepas concholepas, assembly GCA_034780235.1. Lineage (NCBI taxonomy): Eukaryota > Metazoa > Mollusca > Gastropoda > Neogastropoda > Muricidae > Concholepas > Concholepas concholepas. Next base: position 2,697 of record JAUZNI010405133.1, on the reverse strand, counting down.
CCAGCCTGTCACCAAAGTGGAAGGTGCTCCCGTGGCCTCAGCCACAGTCACCAGCAAGGATGTGGGCAAACATTCCATCAGAGAACTGATCATCCCCAGCACCCAGAACCCTCCTGTGGGTTTACTGGGCGGTTCACCACATCAGGAATCGGAAGGTCAAAGTGAAACATTTGGACACAAGAAGTTTGACAAGTTCCGCAAAACACTGACGGCCACCACAGGGGAAGAGGTGAGCAGCAGTGACCGAGATCAAGGAGACCGGAACAGAGCGACCAACTCCCAGGAGGTGGACATGAAGGAGGAGGAAGGGGAGGCAGCTGTGGCCAGAACCTCGCCCATGACCCATCCCGATTCCAGCAGCAGCAGCACGGTCATAGACGGGGCAGACAACAACAAACATTCCAAACGCTCAGCTAAAGACGCCCACCCCAACCTCCTGGCCTATCTCAATTCACCGGCACAGGCAGGCAATGCAGGGCCTTCATCATCTTCCTCCTATGTCCCTCCCGCCTCGTACTCTGCTTATCCATGGCAGATAGTGCCAACTCAGCAGGCTCTTTGTAAAGATGGCGCCTCCACGATATCTGCCGTGTGCCCACAGCAGACGATGGGCAGCAGCTTGGTGGACAAGAACAGCAAGGAGCAGCTGCACGCCGCCACCATGTCCAACTTGAAGGAGAAGTTGATGCGCAAGTTTGACAGCTCTGAGAACTTGCACAAGCTTTCCGCTGTGGCCAGTGCAGTGTCTGCAGCTACAGCTTCATGTAAGTTTTTCTATAGTGTGCTGGCTGATTCAAACATTGTGCCTTGTATACTGGGGGCAGTTAACGTTAACTGGTCACTGACCTGTCATTTGAAGTTATAACATAGTGGGGGGGGGTTTTAAAAGCCACCTTTATTTTCTGGTTATATGACAGAATGAGGCTTATGAAACGGCTCCACTGATTAAAATGTTTTGTAGTTGAATGGTTTTTTCTTTCTTTTAGTTCAGCTGGTAGGTTGTAGTTTTTACACCTCAGCTGTATTTGAACTTGCTCTGTATTCACATTTTACCAAATCCTTGTTTTTGCTGTTGGACTCAAAGATATTGCAGAGTGTTAAGCACAAAACACCCATGTTTTTTCAGTGTTGGACAGTGAACTGAAACGTGAACGGCAGTCCCCAGAAGCTCTGGAAGCGTCTTCAACATCCCCCTGTCACCCCAGTCCCCCCAGCAGCAGTCCAGTCACCACCACCTCTGCCCCCGCTGCAGTGCAGGCACCAGCAGGCATGATGCTGCCCCCTCCCCCGTCCATGCATCCTGCTGTCTACCACACCCTCCTGAGCTCCCAGTTGGGCCTGCAAGGGTTGAGGCCGCCCGTGGTGACCACCCAGCATTTGGCAGGGCTGCAGCAGCAGTTTGCCCAGTTGCTGGCAACTGCTCCAGGTGGCCAACACCGAACATGTGCTGTCTCTTCCTCTGCTAGTGCCATGGAGTCGTCGGGCCCTTTCCCTACTGAAGCACTGTCCCTGGCTGCTGCAGCCATGAATGATCCAAGGTGAGGCAGTGTTGAAATGGGTCTGCTGTTGATCTTGGATGTGAAATGATGGGGAGCTGTTAATATATGGGAAATCATGGGAGTCTGCATTGACTTATTGGTAGGGAAAAGATGTTTTAAGTTGAAATGTGTTACAGTATTAATGACCATTTATAAAGTGCTTTTACCTGAAGATATTCCAAAGCAGTTGAAGCATGTTTTCATGACAAAATGTTGTAGTGGTCACAAATCAGCAGGAGACTTTTTTGCTGATCATGTCAAGTTGCCCTATCAATATCTTCATCAGTTTGTGTTTCACTAGTCGCATGAAGACTTCATTTTGGTGCCAGTTCGGTTAATATTTTTTGAAAACGTTTCAAATGCTGTACTCCATCAGAATCCAGTGATATCATGAATTCAAGTAGGATGTAGTTCTATGTGTATATGTGTGCGGTGTATGTGCATTTTGATTGGGTTAGAAAAGTTACAAGAATGTTAAATTATTTATAGCATAAAGTTTTTACTACCTATTATTATATTGATATAGCTACACCTTTTTTTAAACAGCCAGTTTCAATGCTGTTGCTGTGTTTCAAAGACTTGTGACCATGCTACAGTCATATAAATGGTTGTAAGGATGGAGTTTAAAGCAAAGATTAGTATGAAACATCAGAATTGATAGGGTTTGGTTTTTTTGGTTCTGGTCAGATTTTGCGTATGGGATCATTCTTACCCACCATTAAAGTAGCGCATTCCGACTTTGGGGATGGTGTCAAAACAAGGCACCTCTGTGCATGTGTTGTTGTTTTTTTAAATAGTCATCCATTCCTACCGGTCCAAACTGTTGCAACTTGAAGACTGACAATTTGTTGGCTGTTTTTTGTCCACAGACATGAAGTGTCCAGCCATCTCAGCCAAAGCGAACCAGTCCAAGAATGTACCATGTCCACCCCTGTACCTGCTCTGTGTAGTCCTGGTGCTGGTGCTTCTGTTTCTTCTGCATGAGACCTTCAACGAGTGCAGTGAAAGAACTGGGAGTAGCTCAACACTTATGCACAGGTGCATGCACACACAAACTCACACACACACACACACACAAACTTACACACACACACACAAACTTACACACACACACACACACACACACACACACACACACACACACACACACACACACACA
>JAUZNI010404025.1:0-10824 GCA_034780235.1 Concholepas concholepas | reverse complement strand
TTTGAGTGTGTTTAGAGTTTGATTATTGGTTCAAATATAAGTTGGTCCAATGTTTTGAGTGTGTTTAGAGTTTGATTGTTGGTCCAAATATAAGACTGAACTGCAAGGGACAAGTCCTGAATTTATCTTTTTGATACTGCCACCCCTCCCTCCTTTCTTATTTTTCCTCTTTTATTTAGCTTTGCTGTCATGTTATTTCCTATCACATATAACCCTTAACTCTCACATTATATAAATCCTGATCTCAGCAAAATATTTGATATAACCACATCTGGGCAAGGTTTGTCACACTCTCAGAGCTGGCATTTTTACAAAGCTCTATTGGAGTTGGGCTTTTGTCAGGCCACCACCCAGATGAGACCTTTCGTTGTTGTTGGATCACTTTCATGGTTTTAAATGATGCCACTTCTAGTCCATTGTAATTTGTACACAAACTGTTACTCATAAAGTGGGTATACAGAGATCTGATTTATATTAAGGCAATACAGAACTTGTCCATGATATGTGTGTGTGCGTGCACGCATGTGTGTGTGTGTGTGTGTGTGCCTCTGTGTGTGTGTGTGCGTGGCTCTGTGTGTGTGTGTGTATTTGCGTCTATGTGTGTACGTGTTTATTATTAGGTTTTATATTGATGTGAGTGTATTTGTTAGATTTTATATTAATGTGAGTGTATTTGTTAGATTTTATATTGATGTTAGTGTATTTGTTCTAAGGGCTCCAATAGAACAGGCATGCTACACTACAGTCCCTCCTTATTTATATTGTCATTCACATCTGCAGGCTACTTGTTGAGCAAAGTGGAGTCCAAGGTGGGGTCTCCAGAACGACCTCTGTCTGACCTTGGTCTGCTGTCCTACCGCAGCTACTGGAAGGATGTGTTGCTTCGCTACCTTCACAAGTATAAAGATGCAGAAATCTGTATCAAAGGTCAGCAGTCCAGACACCCTCTTGCAAATCACTGTGATTTCTGAACATAACAAAAGTGAAGATTTTTCTGAGAACTGTTACAGTGTTAGGGTCAATGTGTTTTCTTTCATACATTTACATTATAAAAAAAAATTCAGTTGAATGGATGTTTGTGGTGTTCTCTGTCCTAGAATTCATAGCGTATTGAAAATCATCTGACAGAAGAAATTTGTTATGTGGAAGAAATGATATTTGATCAACATGGTCATGGTATATAAATATGTGTAAGCCTTCATACACTCTTGTCCATTAATATGCCATCAGCAGTAAAAAGTCTTTAGGCAAAAGTTTTACACTCCAAAGCATTTGTAGTTGCATGAGGCGCAGTAATTATATCGTGCTCTACAGATTTACTATAGATGAGTGCTTCCGAGACCATTTAGATAGGGAACAGGATTTGCTCCATTGTATAAATCATTTCCCTGCAAATAAACTGAGGCCAGGCTGAAAGACCAACTTTATCTGCGGAGACAGTGTGGAACTGGTCCTTGAAAATGTGTATACATCAAAAAGTAAAGATCTTTAAATGGGTTGAGAAGAGGGCTGACTGATATTTAAGCTTGCCGGTGTTGATGATTAAATCAGTGTGCATTAAAAATATTGTGTCATTACTGATTTACAGCTAACTGTGTATCTTTTGCATTGCAGATGTAAGCCAGGAAACGGCCATCAATGCCAATGACATAGTCAGCACACTGCAGGCACTGGGCATGCTGAAGTATTGGAAAGGCAAACATCTGGTTCTCAAGAAACAGGTTGGCTATTCATTCATTGCAGTTGAGCTGTTATTCGTAATGTATGGAAAATAATATTTTGTGTGAAAGAATACCTTCCAGCAGAATCCTGTAGTTATTTTCACTGACAGTTATTCTCAACAGCTTTTAACTCCGTTATGGAGTATTTCACACCAGCTACAGTGAGGGAGATGTTAAATTATTGTTGTTGTTGTTTCTCAACTAAGAGTTCCAAGGTTCACCAATGGTGAGATTTTGTGTATGTGGCCATTTGCCCACTGTTAAGGTAGCCACATTCCAACTTTGGGGGTGATGTCTAAACACGGCACTATTGTGCATGCGGTTTTAAAAGTGTTGTCATCCGCAATGCCCTCCTTGTTCGATAGGCAGAACAAGTTTTTTTTATGTGTGCACAAGATATTCTGCAGGCATTCATACATGGGACCATGGTTCATAGTCTCAGCCAAAGAACTTTTGGGGAAAGTGGAATCAGTGCTAATGTTAACTCCAGGTGAAAATTCCATTCCCTCAAATGGGTATTTCAGTGGTGGCTCGAACTTGCACCATCAGATCACAAGCTCAGTGCTCTAACCACTAGGCTGTTCTGCGACCCCAGAAGTGAAGTGATATGTTTGTCAATGTTACCAGAAAATACTTTGCTGTGGGTGGTCCATGAGGGAGGTTAGTGATAGGACCATTGCAGTGTCAGTATGGTTCACCATTACATTCCATTTTGGTTTCTTTCTGTAATTCTAGCTGGCATATTTAGAAAACTCTGTTGTAGAGTTGATAAATGGGAAGAAAAGTTGTAATCATATTTACATTGGTAGAGTCAGAACACACTGTTTTTGAAATTCTTAACTGTACTCTTATTCTGAGAGTAATTCATTTAGTGGCAGGTAGCTATCTCCTGTTCATGCTGTTCTGACTGAAGTTGTTTAGCTTAGGAGAGAATCTACAGAAACATATTCAGTAGATTTTGAATCAATGCTTTCATTGAAGTTTGTATCTTATTATATCGGGTCACAAGCCAAATATTACAGTCAGCAGGTCCAGTATATGCGCATGTACCCTGTCCTAGATATTGATACCTCTATGAAAGAATACATGCACATGTATATATATGTATGTATATATATATACACACACACATATATGTATAAATAAGCAGAACATGGCAAGGCCTAATTCCCATGACTTCTAACAGGATCTGATCGACGAGTACCTGGAGAAACAGACCAAAAAGTCAGGAGAGGGATCCCACAGGACCATCGACCCAGCCTGCCTCAAGTGGACTCCTCCAGCACAGAGAAATGCCTCTGCCAGTTGATAGCTAGCTTAGGCTGTAGATGTGCCAGGGAGGAACCAAAGAGAACCATGTTGAACACTGCCCTCTGAGTACTTAAAAAGATGGGCACTTGAGAGGCGCTGGATGGGCAGATACCAAGGAATTGGTTGTTGGGCAAATGGTGCAATGGGACCACTAGCAGTGACGTTCAGCATCAGAGAAGAAGGGCATGTGCAGTAGTGACAGACGGTATTAATTCATGTTGTTGGTGCTCTGACTGATTTAATTGTGTGTGTTGACTCTCTGGTGTTAGTAGAGGTTGACTTAGCCTTCCCCATACACAGTCGATGTGGTATCACCTGTGATGATACTTTCCACACAGAGAGAGAGATAGGGGCAACCCACCCACCTCCCACACCTCTCTATCTGGATGACATCAAACATTGTGCTGTTATGTAGATACCTGATCTGGAGCAATTGATGAGATCAACCTAATGACCCTTTGGCAATCTCTACAATGAAATGAGCTGCTTTGAAGTAGGAATGTGTTGGCCGAGCTCAGCGAGCAGACCTCCTGCAATGTTACAGGCACAGAAGACCAAGCACTACGCAACCTACCTGGTAAGGAAAAGCAGAAAGAGAGAGAGAGATATAAAACTTCACAGTATTAATTGACAAGTTTACTTGATGTAAATAATATTTCCGTGAGTTGATCCCATCAGACTGGATGATTGTACTATGAAAAGGATAGACTACAGCTGCAGAAGGGTGTTTCAAATCCTTCTGGGAATCTTCAATCAGGAACAATGTTATCAGCTTCACAAAAGATTATGAAGTTAAAAAAAAAACCCTCTCATTTTGTGCCCTAGTCGCATGGCAACTTCATTTCTTATTGCTCGTCCACTTTATGCCTGAGGTATTTCATCAATCCATGTTAAAAGGTTTGGAGCCCGCATAGTCATAGGAAACTCTCCATTTGAACGATGAGGCAGCATTCTGTGTTTCAGAGTGGACATCACACTTACACTTTACAGTGGCCTAATGGCAAAGTTGAATGATGTTCCCAGACAGTTTGTAACATCATCCACTGTACTCTAGATTTGATTACCACTTCTATCCCAAAGTCGGAATGCGGCTACCTTCATGGTGGGCAAAAACGGTTGCATATGCAAAATCTCATCATTGGTGAACCTTGGAGCTCTTGCCGAGGATCCACTTCTAACGCACAAGGCTGGAGGTATACACCCAAGAGCAGGCGCATTCAGCTGTATGGGCTGAAGGTGAATTACTGTGACATGTAGGATAGGGCTACTTCCATAGTTAACTGTAGGATGCACTGTGCATATCACCAATAAGCAAGAGCGCCAAATGGCTATACAGTATATTGGTCTGTACAAAGATCTGTTCATATCAGACTTCATTGGTATGACCGTGTAACAAGATCCAGTGGTTTGGCAAAAACTATTCCCAAGGCAACTGTTGCAGCAGGGAGAGGAAGGGATGGATGAACAGCATTGTAGTGTAGGCAGGGAAACCATTTGCAGAGACTGTAACATAAGTGGAGACTTTGGGGAATGACTTCATTTTCATCACAGTGTCCCTGGCAGCATTAGAAGGGAAAAGTAGTAGTTTGTTGTGTCATTCAGCAAAGGTTGTCTATCTGAAAAGCTTCTTTTCTTAAATATCTACAGTGTTTTACTTCTCCCTCCCTCCATGATATTTTATGTGTATATGACAGATATTACAGCTGAGTCGTTAAGACCGTTTGGCTTCAATACCATGGGTTCATGAAGTCGTGGTTCGAATCTTGGCGGCATCTTGTGAATTAAGGGTGGATATTTTTACGATCTTCCAGGTAAACGTTCAAGTGCAGACCTGCCAGTGCCTTAATTCCCTTGGTGTATAATCATACATATGCAGAAGATCAAATATGCTCGTTAAAGATCCTGTAATTCATGTCAGCATTCAGTGGGTTACGGAAACACAAACATGCCCAGCATATATCCCCAAAGTCGGAATGCAGCTACCTTCATGGTGGGTAAAAACAGTTGCATACGCAAAACCTCACCATTGGTGAACCTTGGAGCTGAAGCCAAGGAACAAAAAAAGAAAAAGTGTATGTTTATGTTAATTCACTTGGTGTTATTGTTTTTTATTTCCCCCAACTGACGTGTGATGATACTGCGCTGTAGTGTCTACAAAAAGTGGTTTTCTTCCATTTTGTACTGATCCTGTTGCTGACAAGGCAGGTCCTGGGGCTGAGATGTCTCCATTCCTGTATGTTCTGTCTTATTCTTCCTCTTTTGTTTTGTACCTTGGCTTCTCTTTCTAGTATCTTCCCACATGTGATCTGTCTTTCTTCTTACACACCCATCTACTTATCTTTAGGCTTATGAAATTCTGACTAATTATTGTCCGCCGTTTACCCCGAGATAAACATTAATGAACTTATTCTTCTGTGATTGTCGGGACATGGGTGGGTTTATGTTACATACACAAACAAAAACACACTGTTAGACACAGTTGTACACACACACACTCTCACACACACTCACACACACACACACACACACAGAGCCTTGAACCTTATGTATATCTGTGCTGCAATTGAATAAAGTGACAGCCCTGATTAAGGTCTTTATAGTCAATAGGGCTATAAACAACATGAAATGAAATGAAGTGAATATAAATCTATATATAAAAAATTGTTCATTGAAGAAGATCCTTACAAAGTAAAAGTAAAGTCCTTAGATTTTCTTCCAAAAGTTCTATACAAACCCATTGTCAGAACTTGTTCATCAGGCATATATTTCTTGACTAGCAATGTGTGTTTGCTGGTGTGGTATTGTGTGTGCGTGTGTTTTAATATGAGATCTGTTTAGACAGAATTTGGATCTGAACACTTTTTTTTTCTGTCTAGCCCATATACTGAGCAGATTGCATCGTAGCAGAAGGGGCAGGTAGATAGTGTTTTTTTCTGCCTGCAGGACAAACTGGCAAAGACTGAATTGTTCTGGTGCAACACTGCAGAAGTGTCTAGATAGTAGATTCCATCAGGTGCTTTTCACAAAGTGATGCATCTACTTAACTCCTATTGTTCTTTGTTATGACTGGTTTTGGAGCATGACAGAAGGTATGAGAATGTCATGAATGCTTCACAAATTTCTCTTCATCTGCAACATGAGGATCTAATGCTGCTTTGTCCATAGCACCCCCCCCCCCCCCCCCCCACCTGCTATGTTAGTCAGTCATAAAGTGGAAGGTAGCAGGGTTACTGGGCAATGACAAAAATTGGACAAGCAGGATGGTCCATACATTACATACATACTTAGACCTGTTTTCAAGCTTCTGTAACTGAGCATTGGAGCATTTTTTCATATTTACAACAAACTAATAATTGTATCTAATCCAACCTGACTCCGCAGTCTTCATAAAAGATTTTGTTTTGTGGGAAATGTTTAGACGACAATACTTCAGGTTGTGATTGTTTTATGAATACTGTTCCTCAAATGTTCAGAAAGTTGTGACAATGTTACCCATTCTTTTAAATACCGGGACAGTTGAAAAAGAAAAAGTGTTTCTTTAAGTGTGATGAATTGATGGCCATGTGAGCTTTGTTACTTTTCAACTGCTGAACAGGTGTACTGTGAGTTATCACAGAACACAGAAACAGTGTTCCCTAAAGAGAATCTCCAGAGACTAAACATTTGGTTAAACTTGGAAATTAAGAACAAACATGTACGTCAATGTTTGTTGTGACTGTCACTGATGTCCAGATCCATGCTGTTTCTTTGCTTGTGTCATTTCTTATTTTTGTCAATTTTTTTTTTAATGTGTGGTTTTTTTGGTTGCTTTTTTTTTTTTTTAAATCGTGTTTGCTATTGTAAACAGTGTTTTTGGATATTTTTATATGTCTACCATTGAATCTTTTGATGTTTCTCTGTTTAAGGCAATAAGAAATTGAAAAAAAATCCACTTGAAAACTATCCAGTGGGTTTGGCAGTTTTGTAAATATTGTACAGAATATCTTCTGAAGACTGTAAATACACACTGTAATATGGCATTCATTTTTTTTACACTGTTCATCTATGTTGTCTCTTTGTTCTATGTTCATCAGCTGCCATAAATTGAATAAATTGTTTGAAAAAATCTTCAGGAGTTTTAAAAAAAAATTATTTTCTTTAGTGATTCTTATGTGTGCAACATCATATTTCAGATTATTGGCCTTTTATGTGAATCCTTGCTTCTATCTCTTTGCATATAAGTTGATTTGATAAAATTGTGGAACTTGTTTTTGGCACAAAAATGTGATCATTTGCCCTAGGCAGAAACAACAGTAAAGTAAAGAAGAGAGGGGAGGTACTGAACATTTTTCAAATGGCTTTGGTCAGAAAAGCAAAAATCGCCATGTTTGAAATAGTTGTGGATTAATCAGGACAGGATAAAGTAACATCTTTAGGAATGGCAAATGAATTCCTGGACAAACCTTTTTGCATTTTTTTGTGAAGGAGTAACTGTAACACCAAGACTAGTTTCACAGTATGGGTTATGAACTGATTTCATAAGGTGTGTGGCTTTGTAATTTGAACAAAATATGGCCAGGCAGTTTAGCACATATCTGCCTTCTTTGGTTGGTTACTGAGAGAGGGAGAGCTTTGAAATGCATCTTCTGGTACTTGGGTTGTATAAACACTCATCCTTTCTTAAAAACAAAATCTCCAGTATTACCAGTGATAAGTCCTTTTAGTTAATCATCTCATTTTATCCAAAGATATGTTTTCCTTTTCAAACTGAATTTCTCTCTCTCTCTCTCTCTCTTTCTCCCTCTCCCCATCTCCATGTGTGCACATATGCACTCATCAACATACACACATATTGATGCACTCACACGCACACACACTTTAAATGCGAACAGACTTTAAACATACAACTACTATAAAACCACACACGCACACACACACACACACACATTTGTCACCAGTCAGAGCAGAAACTTCAAGATAAATCTTGTATTTGACCTTATCACTCTAAGGTTTTGGTAGGGTTATACCATGTACAACAACTCTTACTTTGTCCTATGACTGATTGTACACCTTGAACCACTCCAACTATAACTAAATCAGAAACATAATTCACCTGCAGACTATTTTCTTGTGTCAAGATCATGAAAGAATACAAGTTGTGTCAAGAAAGGTATGCATAACCTGCCAGTCCCATTTGTCACACACACATATTCATATGCAGAGACATTGAAGCAAACATCACTACAACTGCTGCTAAAAATAATTGAATAATCTCTCTCATCTATCAATGTCAAAGATAGATTTGCATAAAGAACATACAGCAACAAACATTGTCATGTCATGAAAATATTACAAGCGATACCGATAAAATGCACCCAGATGAAGCACACAGGCAGAATAATACATAATGTGAAGATAAAGCTGTATACAACTAGTCAAACACTTTTTGTTCGTTCCTTGGCTAGACCTCCAAGGTTCACCAATGGTGAGAGTTTGCGTATGCGACTGCCCACCATTAAGGTAGTTGCATTCCTACTTCGGGGATGATGTCTACACAGGACACCAATGTGCATGTGTTTTTTAAACAATATTCTATCGTCCATTCCTACTGGCACGAAATAGCCTCCTCCAAAAGGCAGAAAGGGTTTTTAACTTGTGCACAAGATGCTCTACATGCGTTTGCACACAGGACCTTGGTTTATAGTCTCATCTGAAGGACTTGTGGAGTCAGCACTGATGTTAACTCCAGGGGAAAACTCCCCTCGAACAGGCGCATCGTGGGGGCTCGTACCCGTGCCAACAGATCGTGAGCTCAATACTCTAATCACTAGACCACCCTGCCCCAACCCAACCCCCCACCCAACAAAAGCATTTGAACATTATTATTCATATGCCTATGTTGTTAGCAGGTTACGCATATACACATACAATGATAAAAGATACGTCATATGAGGAGACAAGGTGAACACGCCATGCACTCGGTTCTCACAAACCTTTGGCTTAACTTGATGCATTTGAACTGTTAGGTAAAAATCAAAGAATTCGAAATTGGAAGAAAAGTTGTGTGTCTTAGCATATATGCCAAGATGGCTTTCTGACATTATAAGACAAAATGAATCATTCACACACACACACACACATACACATAGGCATGCGCATGCACATACACACAAATGGTTGAACAGGAGTACAATTAACATGATGAAACAGTGCACACACACACACACACACAACACCAAAAAATTAAAGAATTAAAAAGTTAACATGCAGAAGCCTTTAAAATTTCAACACAATCCGACAAACAAACCAAGGTGAAAGAAAGAAAGACTGCAGTTCTTTCTGAACTAAGTCCACAACCAAGTGGACAAAACTTCAAAGCGCAATGAAGATTTTTTTGCGGAAGAGAATGTAAGCGACAATGATCCAGAAGGCAGTGCCCCACACATCCTGCAACAGCAGCGTCCAGTGCAAGGGCTCCACCTCCCAGGTGATGGGCAGCACACGCCAGAATATGGCGTGACAGAAGTACACCACAATGCTGTTCATACCTGCACACATACATAATATGAACATGTATCCCCGAAGTAGGAGTGTGTCTACCTAAATGGTGGGGAAAAACCGGTCGCACACGCAAAAATCTAACCTCGGAGCTCTAGCGGAGGAACAAAAAAAGAAGAAAAGAACATGTGCAAGCACACACCCACATGCTATAAATAATAATACAAATGCTTCATTTAATAATAGACCTCAGAAATTTTTTTAAAAGAACACACTTGTGATCGCATGCAAAAATATGAAAAAGCTCAAACTCGTACTTAGATATTGGTCAGATTGTTTTATAGAAAAGCAAGGAAAATATGCACTGTGTACACTCTTTGCTAACATCAGAATATTTACGATAAACCCTGTGAGTGTTTATTTGGTAAATCTATTGACAAAAACACAAGGCGTGCATACTGGTTTGTTCGTCTTTCTGTGATCCTACGAAGGCTGACCTAAATTACTTGATCTTTAACACGCTTATTCAATCTTCTGCAAGCGTATACTGGACTGCATTGGATTAGGTGCTGTCCCAAACTGAGGTTCACGAGGCATGCATCTCCAAGTCCGTCTGTCTTGGGCCAGTCACATGCACTCAGCCAGCCTACTGCCTGTACGTCCAGTCTTTGACATCATCTGTCCATTGACGTCTTGGTCTTCCTCTGCTTCCCTTTCCTTCCACTCTGCCTGCCGGTACTGTTATGGGTAGGAATAGACAGCCTGTCTCATCATATGGCCAAACTACGAGAGTTTATATATATATATATATATATATATATATACATGAAGAGAGTTAAGGCACCGGCAGGTCTGTGCTTCATGTTGAACCAGGATATCGTAAAAATCCCCATCCTTAATTAACCAGATGCCACTGCCGAGATTTGAGCCCATGACTTTATGGACTGCCATCCTTAGAGAAAAACATGAGGTGATCAATAATCGATAGCACTGTACTTCTTCTCATTTGCTTTAATGTGTGTCCACTTCGAGGACAATAATCATTTTCAAACTGATAATAATAGTAATGATAATAATAATAGTAGCACTATACCTAGGTAGATGATGGGCTGTCCATCCCACCATTTCAAGGTGATTCAGACACCAGACTGATAATAGATAATGATAGTAGTAGTAATGATGATAATAACAGCACTGTAGACCTACCTGGGTAGATGAAGGGCTGTCCATCCCACCGTTTCAAGGTGATTCAGACACTTCTTTTCAAACTAACAATAGATAATGATAATAATAGTAATGATGATAATAAGAGCAC
>JAUZNI010402916.1:0-10828 GCA_034780235.1 Concholepas concholepas | reverse complement strand
GTGAGTGAGTGAGTGAGTGAGTGAGTGAGTGAGTGAGTGTGTGTGTGTGTGTGTGTGTGTGTGTGTGTGTGTGTGAGAGAGAGAGAGAGAGAGAGAGAGAGAATCTTGGTCTTTTATCTCTTGATTTTAATCAACTTCCACCAATAGAACTTGCCAATCCTTGATAAATCCAGAGAGTTAGAAAAGCAATCTTTTCAGTGTTTGTAATTTTTGTGAAGGAAAACATTTCTTTCTGATACAGTTTTCAGTGGGGCTTTTTTCTTGTTTATTTATTTGTGTGGTTGAGGGGTTGGTTTTTTTGTTTGTTTTAGCTTCAAAGCCTATGATACAGTGCCATTTTCAGACTATTTGGCTGTTGTTTGATTTCAGTAATAATTTTCTATCAAAGATTATTTCAAAAATAGGTGAAATTCTCAAACAACTCGAATGTTTACTCCGTCATTTGAAACAGCTGTCTGACATCTTCAGCGTGAAGAAATTCATACTCATTTAGCAATCATTTTAATCAAACAATAGCACTACTGAACATGTACACTTTCCTTTTGATATCAGTGCCCATTTTCTTAAAATAGATTATTATTATATTGCTGTTGACAGTTGAGTGTTCCGCACCTTAATATCCAGTCACCCAGAGTATGCACTGTCTCACTCATCCCTTTTGAAAATCAGTGAGATCTTATGTAATGGATTATTAAATCTCAGTCTTACGGCTAGGTGAGGTTGATATAACGACTGTTGGAGGAAAAAAAAATCAGTTGTTTTCATGACAACATGGTCTATATCTGTTAGCATTTAACAAATAACTATGCATTTTTCATCTCCCAGATCAAATTTGAGGCATAGGGTGGTGAAAGTTCCAGGAAAAAAAATGTAGCCAGTTGGATAGCTAGTTATTATTTAAGTGAACTTGATTTACAGATTTGTTTAAATTGTTAAGGGATGGGAAAAAGAAGACGATGCAAAACTATCAAACGAAAATGCATTATTGTGTAAAATCAAAATTTTTTAAACTTCTGTAAAGCTGCTGAATGCATGGGTGATCATGATGCAGTGCATGGTATCGCTCATCGTCACACTAAAAACCAAGGCTCAAGTACCCCAGGGACTTTGTCTGTGTGCTGGATAAGTCTTCATCACAGACTGAAAAAGTAGATAATGATACATCTTCATAAAAAAGATACATCTTTATCACAGACTGATAAAGTATATACTGATACATCTTCATCAGACAGTGAAACAAGTAGATAGGCCTACTGATTTATCTTCATCACAGACTAAAAAAGTAGGTACAGATACATCTTCATTAGACTGAACAAATAAGTACTGATACATGTATCTTTAAAAAAAAAGATACTGATAATAAGTAATAAATCTTCAGTAGAGGTTGAAAAAGTAGATTCTGATACATCTTCATCAGAGATTGAAAGAGTATATATTGTATGATGACAAAAGTAATCATTGTTGTACCCACATATCAAAACTGATGTGCTAAGCTGCAAAATACTAGTTGATAACATACATACAATAAAGTTATCTTTAACATCATGACATGATCTTTGCCAGCTCGTTGATTTACAGATAAGAAAAAAAAAGAAAAAAAAAACGACAAAAAAGTGAGAAAAAGTTATATGAAGCATTTTGCATTTTTAGCCTGTTTACAATGTTGTACATCAGTTGTTTACAAGTTTACACTTTTTATGATATCTCTACCTACCCCTGTGATTGAAACTTTATATTATTTATACATCCATATACTTGCATAAAGAACCACTGGTATATAAATGTGTTGAATGCAAAATTTTTGATGTGATGTGATATTTTTCTATGTGTGTCTATAGTATGAATGTGTGGGAGGTTTTGTTCATTTTTTCTCCCATGTTGTTGTCAGTTGGGCTCTGATTAACCTCAAAAGTGTTTTAAAGCTATTTTGTGCATCATGTAACATTCTGCTGGAACCACAGGATATGAAAGGAGATCACTGACATAGTTTGATTTTTCTTTTTACACATTTGTGTGTTTTACCTTGTATCCTATGCAAAGCATAACAATGGAACTTTCCCTTGTCAGAATCAGTGTTTCATTTTATTATAAAATCACTAAATGTGATTAAGTATTAACATTCTCCAGCCTTTTTTCCAGAAAGACTTAAAAGATAACAATTCTCTTATGCTGAAGTGCGATGCGCTGGGCCTGACTTGTCAGGTGCTTAACGGCAGCGTGATGCATTTTGGCTCATATAATAGACAACAGTAGTTGCTATCTGAGTGTTCAACAAAGAAGAAGAAGGACCACCAGCATAACACCCTGGAGGTCATCTTGAAAATGCAATCTGTCTGACACATCACACTTAGGCAGCCATACTCCAACTTCAGAGGATGTACTTAAGTATGAAATTTCCAGTACAAATAAGAGAAGAAAAGTATGATGGATGGTAATGGGGGTGGACAGAGTCCAGGATAAGTGGGTGGGATGTTCCGCTATGCCACCCTGTCCCCACTCCCGCCCCCAAAGCCAAATGTTAAACTGTGCTGCTTGTGGGGTTTGGAGTGTGTGTGTGTGTGTGTGTGTGCGTGCACGCCGGTGCATGCAATTGTTTTCTTTATAGAGCTAACAAAAGTGAAATTACATTTCTTGGCATCTCTTGTATCATTTTTTACACAAAAAATAATTGCTTCAGAAAGAAAAATATTGAGTTCCTCCCCCCCTCCCCCCTAAAACACCCAACCCCAAACTAGAAAAAATATATGAAAAGAGAGAAAATTTAAATCACCGATATTGTGATAATTCCTTAACTTTTCATAAGTCATCTATGACCTTACCAACTGACAAAAGTCCACTGTGAAATTTTATAGAATTTTTGCCAATTTACAAGACATTGATGGTACACACGAAAGTGGAGCAAAATATACATGATCCATCCAATCTTTAAAAAAAAAAGAGTTAAATCACCTTATGAATAGTCCCAGATAAAGGCAAGTGCCAGTTAAAATGGTTTTGAAATATGAAATGTCTTGAGAAATGCCAACAACATTGAAAAATACCCTCACTGCTTGTTGATTTTTTCATTCACTATATATGTATTCATTATCATAATTATTATTGTTATGATCATGAGCTTTGAGTTTCTGATTCTACCTTGCTGAATTGACCCTGTGACTGAGTTGATGCTATTGCTAGTAAGAGTGGTTGTAGGACCATGCTAGACTATATTATCCTACAATACATTTCTTTTGTATGATTGTTTTTACTTTACATGTTTTTAATTTACTTGACTGTCTGGTTATGGTTAAACAGTGTGACATTCCATTTGCATTCTATTCATATTAAAATATATGATTATCTTTCCAATTGCTTGAAGTTTTATTATTGTCATCATCTCCCCTTTTTTCTTTTCAAAATTGGAAAATCATACAAATATTTATGTCACTCTGCTGTAATGGTAGCTAAGTTGGAGGGTAAATGGATTGGATGCTAACTGAATGTTGAGGTGCTGTGAAAAAGCTATTGTTGTAGTGCATTCCTTAGTGTAACACCCTGGGGGTCACCCAGAATATGACTCACATCCCTAAAGTCGGGAATCTCTGTGAGACTGAAAGTACACATAAGATGAGAAATTTGCATGTATGACTCTCTTCAAGTACCTTACTTACCCTTTCTTCCCAGTTTGACAAGAAAATCAAACTTCATGTCAAAGTCCTTTGGATGAGACAATAAACCAAGGCCCCGGGTACGAATGCACGCAGAACATCTTGCTCATGCGTTAAAAACCCTTTCCACCTTTCGGAAGAGAAGGCCATTTCGTGGTGGTAGGAACAGATGACAAAACTGCAAACAGGTGTCTTGTTTAGACACCATCCCCGAAGTTGGAATGCGGCTACCTAAATGGTGAGGGGGGTGGGGGGTGGAACAGTCGCATACGTAATAATCTCAACAATGGTGAACCTCGGAAATCTAGCCGAGGAACTTGAAAAAAAGGAAAAAAAGTACCTTACCACATAGGCAACCATATTCCAACTTCAGAATGTAGGCCTCAGCACTCAGCTTACATCAGTAACTAACAAAGGCTTTGGCCTGGGTCCTCTGTGAAAAAGTACAAACCTGTAATTTGCTGCAGGTCCATACTTTTCTTATTTTCCCACTTGAAGTTTAAAAATTGTCAATCAGAAGAGTTATAAAATTGTCTAGACTTTTATCCCCCAGTTGAACTGAGGGCAAACATGACAAACTCATCCAAAAAGAAATGTCAAATTGAAAGCTGGCCCCTGAAATAAAAGATAACAACAAAACATCTTCAGGTCTCTATTTCAAAATAATGCTTGGTGCTACTGACATCTTGTCTCTTTAAGATGTCATGTTGGAGGTGATAAGGTTAGCATTTTTCTTCCCCTTCAAATACTGTATAACTTATTGATTTTTTTTGGACATCTTTGAACTTAAAAAGAGAGAGAGAGAGAGAGAGAAAGAGAGAGAGACAGACAGAGAGAGAGAGACAGAGAGAGAGAGAGAGAGAGAGAGTGTGTATATGAAGATTTTAAGATGTACTAACAGCACCAAACACACCACCTCAAGCATACGTATCACTACAAAACCACAGCAGGAAAATCATATCACAAGCAAGGAGAGTGGCAGAATGGTTAAGACGTTCGCCTGCCAACAAGTACACTGTGAGGTTTTGGGTCCAATTCCCAGCCTTGTGCTTTCTTCCCAGTTTGACAAAAAAATCGAACTGATTGTCAAAGTCCTTTGAATGAGGCTATAAACAGACACCCTATGTGTGAATGCACGCAGAACATCTTGCGCACACGTTAAAAACCCATTCAGCCTTTCAAAAGAGTAGGCCATTGTGTGCTGGTAGGAACGGATGACAAAACCCCCCCACCAGCTTGCACACAGGTGTAGTGTTTAGACACCATCCCCGAAGTCGGAATGTGACTACCTGGGGGGTGGGGGGGGGAAATGGTTGCATACGCAAAAATCTCACATTTGGTGAATCTCAGAGGTCTAGCCGAGGAACAGGTAAAAAAACAAAACCACAAGTAAGTCACACACATACTTCATCACAACCAATCCTCATTGCACAAACATAATCATATATATATATATCACAATATAATATAAGTAACATCTATATATACACACATGCATACTTGCAAATTATTGCCATACATATCAAGTGCCACACACCAGAACATATTGCGAGCACATACACACAACCAACAAACACATGTATGCACATGTACACCAACAAACACACCATTTATTTTATTCATTTATTCTTTTATATGGAGGATAATGGAATAAGCACTCATGTGCTTTTATACATCCAGTCCCTGTGCGTATGCAGTTTTGTAAATTTTGTCATCTTTTCCCACCGGCACACAATAGCCTACTCTTTCAAAAAGCGGAACAGGATTTAACGTGTGCACAAGATGTTCTGCGTGCATTTGCACACGGGGCCTTGGTTTATAGTCACAGTCTGACTATAGTCAGTTTATAGTCTCATCTGAAGGACTTTTGGGGAGAGTGGAGTCTGCACTGATGTTAACTCCAGAGGAAAAATCCCCTTGAACGGTATTCGAACCCAGGTCATCAGATTGCGAGCGCAATATTCTAACCACTAGGCTATCCTGTCCCCACCATCAACACACTCTCACATTCCTGTCAATAAGAAAGAATCAATCCTTGTCTTTCTCACAAACCTACAATCAATGAGAAATATGAATCGTGTTCTAATGTAATTCAGGCAAAGTATACATGAGCTGCATGTATAGGAAGACCTGTTTACAGTATTTTGGCCTCCATCAAGAACATAGCCCCACCCCTCCATCAAAAATCAAAGACAAATCTCACAGTGAATTAAAAAAATTTTTAAAGAGCAAATTCCAGATTTTTCAAACTGGAGGACTACTAAAAAAAAACACCCAACAACAAAAAACACCACTCCCACCCATGTCCATTTCCCTCCAACCTGACTCTTTGTCCTGGAATATTCTCAAGAAATGAACACCCAGACATAGCAATATAGATTTAACATCTGTGGCTGAACATCTTCTGTTATGCGTTCTTAACCATTGACAAAAACTATGATCAGAAATTCTAATTGGTGGCTCAAAGTTAAATGAGAGTCATTTTTAAGAGCTTTCAAATACTAAACAGTACTTTTTACAGGTTTTTATAAAAAATTACATACAACAAGAAGAGTAACTGCATTTGTAAAGGGGTAGGATACCTGTAATTTTTTGTGTACTTTTTACAAAACATCATCAAATGTAAAGGAAAAGAGTAATGTAAGAACTTATTGAATAAATGCAGTAAACCAACTTTAAAACATTGGACGGATAGACACAAAAAGACAGACAGACTTAAAAAAAAAATGGACGGATAAGACACAGAAACACTACCAAACAGACATAGGCAAACAAACAAGTTTAAAATCAACATGCAATTTTCTTCAAAGTGTACACAAACACTTCACTCATTTGGCACATTTACAGCATCACAGAAAAAAAATTAACACATAATTATCACACAGGCACTTCAATAAAGCATGTTCACAATATCAGCAGGAAGGAAAGTGTTTTCACACCTTTGGCTAACAGATAATAAATAAAATATAGAAGTTGGAATGTGGCTACCTTCATGATGGGCAAAAACAGTCGCATACACAGAATCTCACCATTGGTGAACCTCGGAGCTCTAGCCGAGGAACCGAAAAAATATGTATATATGATGCCTGTAAGAGGCAAAAACATGTTCACAACATCAGCAGATAGGGAAGTGTTTTTATACCTTAGGCCAACTGATAATAAATAAAATATGATGCCTGTAAGAGGCAAAAGCATGCTCACAACATCAGCAGATAGGGAAGTGTTTTTATACCTTAGGCCAACTGATGATAAATAAAATATGATGCCTGTAAACGGCAAAAACATGTTCACAATATCAGCAGGTAGGGAAGTGTTTTCACACCTTTTGGTCTACAGATGAAAAAGGCATGGTGCCTGTACCAGATGAAGCTGAAGTCTGTCAGGCTGTGTCCACAGCAGTATCTAAGGAAGCATCAGGCACAGATGTGTCAGCGGCAGCTTTGGATGCTTTTAGTTCTTGTAGCCGTTCTGACGCCCTGATGCTCAGATGATGACAGCTGGTCAGTAAATCTGTGACAACATACACACTTACAATGAGTTTCCTTGCACACAGATAGAAATAATGATAAATAGATAACAGAATGTGAAATATGCCATAAAATTTCTCTTTCTTCTTTGTTGAACACTCAGACAGAAACTAGTGTTGTCTGTCATATGAGTGAAAATGTGCCTGACAATTCAGGCCCAGCGCATTTGACTTCAGCATGTGCCATAAAATAAGAATCAAACTTTTATGGGCAGCATAGGCCCATGATCTCTGGGTTATAAGCTTTTAATCTCATGTGAAGGGTTTTCTTTTTCCTTTTTCACTCATGGGATCTTTATAAAGCAGTCTATACAAATTTAAATTTGCAAATATATAAATAAAAATAGACATGAAATAATACACACAAAAAAGCTTCATATTCACAAGTGTAGGTAAATGCTTGTGCTTGGTGCATAGTAAATAAATCCACATGAACTTGTTCACAAACGCACGTCGTTGTTAACGTTTAAAAAAAATCTATATACAGAGTTCCGCATTATAATGGACACAATCCAATCTCCTACAAGTCTGTAAAAGTCATTTTCCCTGCACAACTGCAAATTCCCCTTTAGAATCTGTTGAGCCAACTGGAAACAGCGCATGAAACAAAAACAAAAAAAAACCCAACAAAAAAAGATTATTAACAAGAATCCGTTGACTGGCCTACCTTTCAGCTGCTCTTCTGCTTTGTTGTGTGTAGCAGCAGCGCGGTCAGGCAAACGCCACAACTCTGAGGGCTGTCGCTGCAGGTCCACCAGTGGTACACTGATCTCCATCTGTTCCCAACCTACAGCACACAGACATACTCCTCACAATTTTGCAAGATAAATCCTTACGGACTTACTAAGTCAGTTTTAGTTTTCGATTTTCAAAAAAAAAGGTGTCACAGCTACTTAGATAATTCATACATACAACATCAAATTGGCCACTTTATTTCTCTATCAATAAATTTATATACACCAATTTCAGACACAGGCAGATTTCAATTTGGGCTGCTCTCCCCAGGGACAGTACGTTGCCACAAGAGCAGCATGATCTTTTTTTCCTCATAGTATTTTTTCTCTATCTGAGTGGCTTTTTGCACAGATTGTTGCCAGAGACAACTCTCTTGTTGCCAAGGGTTACATGTACGAAATATGTGTTGCACACAGTACTTTGGCTTATCATCTGATCTGAAAGATTAGCACCAAACCATCATTCTAAGTTTAATGGATGGGGGAAAAGCTTGGGAACAAAAACTTTTTTGGGGGTATATTCCTCAGTTATATAGCCAAGTGGTTCAGACCATTTGACTTCAATCCCATAGGTCTATGAAGTTATGGGTTCGAATCTCGGTGGAGTCTGGTGAATTAAGGGTGGTGATTTTTATGATCTCCCACGTTAACTTCAAGTGCAGACCTGCCAGTGCCTGAAATCCCTTTGTGTATATACACATGCAGAAGATCAAATATGCACATTAAAGATCCTGTAATTCATGTCAGCGTTCAGTGGGTTACAGAAAAACAAACATACCCAGCATAGATCCCCTAAGTTGGAGTGCAGCTACCTTCATGGTGGGCAGAAACGGTTGCATGCACAAAATCTCACCATTGGTAAACGATGGAGCTCTAGCCAAGGAATGGAAAAAAAATCCTTGGTTAGAGCTCCGTAGTTTGCCAAAGGTGAGATTTTGCATATGTAACCGTTTCTGCCCACCATGAAGGTAGCCACATTCAACTTCTATATGTGTATATACTTTCACAATACTCTGCCCCCCATTAAAAAACCCTCTTTATATACTTACTATTCAATGCTTTTTCCATGTCCTGACACATGTAGAAAACTTCGCTGCCTCTGCCACGAACCCTCTGACCTGTGAAATAGCAATACACATGCAACAAATGTGAAAGTTGAAGTCAAAGTCTTTTTTTTAATCTAAAAAAGAACCAGCCAAAACAAAAAACGTACAAAAAACCAACCCAACTCTTTGGGCACAAAAGGAAAATGCACACAAAACCAATCAATTTATAATATGAAATCAAAATAAGGGATATTTTCAATGAATTCCAATAAACCTTGTGGAAAAAATTCAAGGAACAAATAGGAGAAGAAATAAGTAGCAGCCAAATGGGGCAGGAAAATACTGTCCACTTGTGATGTTAAAAAAAAAAGCCAAAATATTTTATTTATGTCAAAAAGAAGGAATGCTAAACTTCTCAAAATCACAGAAATGCCAGACAGACATTCATTGTAAAGAATATTCTTTTAAAAAAATTGATTAAGTGAAATATAATACATTTAATTGGAAAAGCATTCTACCAAAAGTTTTTTGTTGACAACTGTTGGTTTGAATGCAATAGGTATGAATGCTACATATGTTTACTGTGTACTGATTCCAGAAACTCTAGAGAAAGTTTGTCATGGAAATTAGAAAATGTTAACAAAAATGTGGATATATTTATAAGAACACAAACAATGTGACAATGCATTCAACATTAATATACATTATCTCATGACATGAAAAAGTGTGATTTGTTTATTTTATTTATTTATTTTATAGATCAACATTTAAAAACATATCTTAGGATTTAGGCACTGACAGGTATATAGATTTTACATAAGAACACATTTCATTTTTAGTTCCTTAGTTTAGTTTCTTTAGGAAAAGTTAGGCGCAGCAGCTAACACCGAACTTGGTGATGCCAACAGGTGAGACAGGTGAGGAGCAGTTATCATAAGCAGAACATTCCATATAGACAATCAATAATTGGTAAATGATTAAAAAAAAATGGGAATAAGGGAGAAAAAGGGGTGCTACTTGTTCAAATAAGATACCAAACTGCGGTCTTGTTTGAACATACATAAAGAAACCACGGTAATAATAGAGCTGTTCCTGGCAAAATTCTATAAAAAGAAAAACCACTCTCAAAGGCAATCAAATACATACACAGATTTAAGCATAAGTACCACCACCACCAACAACAGCACAACACTGATAAGAAAAAGATGAGTGGTACCAAGCTATGAAAACGCTAGGGTTAAAGTGGTCATGGCTGCACTGCACTGCTCTCTCTCTCTCTCCATTAGTGACAGTTGTGTGCCAATGCCTGGGTCATGGGCAAACTTTTGGGGTGGAGGTATTTAAAAAAAATAGATTTCTTTATTCATTCAAAACTTTTGGAAGCCCATTTACTGATGTTGTCAATCCATCTCTTTCTCTGTATGAATTGCCTTCTAACTGTCCAGAATTCCTAGCAAAAAGATATTTAATAGGCTGTCGGTTCTTGTGACATAATCACACCACAGTAGATTAAATTTTACCCAGAAAAAAAATCAACCATGCATATAAATACAACATGCCCCCCAAAATGACAGGGGAGCAGAAAATCTCTTACCATCCAGCACCATGAGGGAAGGCAGCATGTGGATGACATCGCTGGTGTAGGAATGCAGCAAGCAGGCTGGGTTGGAGAGTTCACTGCTGTAGTCTTTCAGGCGTAACTCCTTCAGGTGCTCCAGGCCACACAGGCTTCGCAGGCTGTCCACACTGCATGAAAAAAAAAGCAAAAAAAGTAAAACCTCACATATTGTTTATCTTGTTTTCATGTGTGTGTGTGTGTGTGTGTGTGTGTGTGTGTGTGTGTGTGTGTGTGTGTGTGTGTGTGTGTGTGTGTGT